>SZWC01003918.1:52109-79286 GCA_023375785.1 Penium margaritaceum | reverse complement strand
GGACCTTTTTGGATATTTCTCCCATCAGGTCTTGACCCTGGACCTCTTGCCTTTTTTCTTTTCTCAGGCTAAGGCATGGAGCCATCACCCATGCCCACCCAGACATCGACGGTCCATGACCCCCAAAACTTCGAAAATTCATATCTCCCAGTCCGACCGTTGGATCGGCCTCAAACTTGGACCGTAGACATTTTGGAACCTGATCTTTCCAATGGTGAAGTCAGATTGACGATCGGAGAAGGCATCTGGTACTTTCTCGGAACTTGCTCCTGTGGACCTGAAACTGAGCCAGATGGCTCCTTTCCCAACAACCATTAGCAGGAGGAGGAGCGGCAACCAAACGCTTCCATCGGCCCGAATTTTCTCCACCTCCTGCCGGACGCCTTCATGGAGACATGCTAACGTTGACGCTCTTTCGCCACTGCCGCCCCGTCCCAATAGTGTCTAAAAAGCCAGGGTTTTTCCGTGGATCCTGTGGTGTCACTCTGAGCGGGACCTGTGACTGCATCAAAGGACATTTTGGTGTAAGCAATGGAAACGTCCACTACTGTGAACACCTGCCTCCCATTGCGCGCGACGTTCTCGGCATGGAGAGGGCTCCCCGTCCTCCAGCAACATGGAAGCCAGCATGTCCCCGGCTTTACAACGGTCTGGGGCACTCCTGGAGGACCAATAGCAAGCCTGTGTCATGGACAAACCTTTTTGAGCAGTGGCAGCGGGCCGAAGCTCTTGAAGCTGCTGGCCTTCCTAGTCACGACGAGGAGATGGACATGTACCTTGACAACGTCACAGCAGCATCCTTTGGAAGCATAGAACAGCAGCAGTAGTAACAGCAGCAGGAGTAGTAGCAGCAGGTTCACAATGTGCTTCAGCGTGTTGCCGACTTGTACGCGCAGTAGGCGCAGCAGCAGGAAGCAGTGCGCATTCTTGATGTGAACAGGATGACTGGGATGAGGCAAATCTCTGTCCTCCCCCACTATGATGCAGCAGGGAACGCCGCTTCTCAAATGGCGATAGTGAAGCTGATGTGTGCCGGTGCATACCCCATCTCCTTTGCCCGCGAAGGACTCGTGAATGAAGTCGTTTCGACTAGCCGCCGCACCAACGCCTCCTTCCGTCTTCCAGGCCGCTCCACTGTCGTCAACGACCTCTTATCCAAGCTGGATGCAAAGCTGATGGGGGAAGAAGCACCACTACGTCAAGGCTGGCCTATTTACGGCATGACTGTGGGCGTCGACGAGTGGACGGACAAGCAACAGAGACCCATCTACAACGCAATGGCGGTAAACGCCAAAGGGGCCTGCCACGTTTTTTCCCGAGATGCAAGCGGGAAGGTCGGCAACGCATCGTACGTGGCTGACACCATTGAAGAGGCCATCGTCACTGTGGGTGTCGGCAATGACATCTCGGTCATGTGTGACAACACGGCGATGAATAAGCGGGCGTTTGAGGACTTGAAGGAGAAGTTCCCCAACGTGCTCTGGCAGGGCTGCTGCACCCACAACATTGCCTTGGTGATGAAAGACATCATGAAGTCAGAGTGGAGTGCCTCGGTGCTTGGGCGAGTGGAGAAGGAGGTGAACTTCTTCCGCAACAACGATATACCAAGCAGGTGGCTAAAGCACCAGTCTGGCGGCCGGGTGCTTTTGCCAAGGTGTGACACTCGGTTCACCACCGCCCACACTATGGTGCAGTGCCTCATCGACATGCGGCCTTTCCTACTCAAGCTTGTCAACCATGCATGCTGGGCTGACATGAGATCGCAGCGGGATGGCATGTTCAAGGCAAGGAAGAAGGCAGTGCGGCAGATTGTGCGCCGCCGTGTGTTTTGGCTGAAGGTACGGCAGCTCCGAGACCTCCTTAACCCGCTGGTTAAGGTGCTGCGCATTGTTGACAAGCCAGGAGGTGCAGCAGGTGAAATTTATGAAAGACTACTTGACTGCATGACAGAACTAAAGAGCCTGTCACAGGGGCGCGGACGGAAGGTGGCAAAGGTGGCAGCACAGCATGTGAAGTTCATAATGCAGCGGCTGAAAACCCGTTGGGAGTCTGACATGGCTTGCTCTCTCTATGCTGCAGCACGCCGCGTGTATCCTACGCACTTTGGGAATGATCATGGGGGGGATGTTTCCATGGTGCAGGCATGGTCACAGGTGGCAGATGCCCTCGGGTCGGAGGCAAAGCATGGGGCATTGCAGGATGAGCCGGAAGCCTTCCAGCTTGGCCGTGTGACAACCATCATCATTCCCCTCACCACCGAGCAGCTGAGTGACCGGGCCCGTGCAGCAGTGGCAAAGGTGGTGGCAGGGACGCTCGCACCATATGAGTGGATAAGTCTCCACATTGCCCACCTCCCCACCCTCCGTGAGCTCACCATCAAGCTCCTATCTCAGCCGTGCGCGTCGTCTGACTGCGAGCGCATCTTCTCGACGCACGAGCTCATCCACACCGTGCATCGCAACCGCCTTAGCNTTGTAGTGTCCCTCTTTCTGGCAGTAGTGGCATTTGCCTTTCTTCTTGCCTCTCTGCTGCCCAGACTGCTGCTGCTGCTGCTAATTTCGTGAGCTTGTGGCCACAAAAGCTGCTTCACTGCTGCCGCCGCCATTGCGTTTTGCTGCATTGCGATGCAATTCCACCTGCACCAGGTGTGTGCAGATGAAGTCAAGGTCGAGAGTTGGCTGGCACTCCAGCGTCTCTCGCACCATGTCGTAGCTGGTTGGGAGTCCCCTCAGCAAAAGGAGGATGAAGCGCGTCTCTTCCACAGGGTTGCCGGCGGCTCTCAGCTGCTTCGCTAGCTCCTTTGCCCTGTCCAGGTACGCCTCCATCCCTTCACCACCCTGCATTTTCAGCGCCATCATCTTTTCCTCCAAAAGCATGAGGAATGCAGGATCCTTGCTTTCATACTTCTTGCACAACGTGTCCCACCGCTCCTTTGCAGTAGCCTTGTCACTCACGNCACCACCGAGCAGCTGAGTGACCGGGCCCGTGCAGCAGTGGCAAAGGTGGTGGCAGGGACGCTCGCACCATATGAGTGGATAAGTCTCCACATTGCCCACCTCCCCACCCTCCGTGAGCTCACCATCAAGCTCCTATCTCAGCCGTGCGCGTCGTCTGACTGCGAGCGCATCTTCTCGACGCACGAGCTCATCCACACCGTGCATCGCAACCGCCTTAGCGTGAAAACACTGGAAATGCTTGTCCGGTATAACTTCTGCCTCCGCCGTCAATACAAGCCAGCAAAGCGGTGCAAGCCAGACAACAACTGGCTGGTGCCTGATCCATTTGACAGCGAGGATGACGGTACAATTCTCGAGAATGTAGAGGAGGAGGAAGAGGGTGTAGAAGTTGCAGTCGATGACAGTGAGGACGATGAGATGGAGGAGGAGGAAGAGATATACATGAAAGGAGAAGACGAGGAGGAGGGTGATGGGCAACAGGAAGCCCCACAGTAGCAGAAGGACAGACGTGTGACTGAGGACGACATCCCTTACGTTGCCCGTGAGGTTCGCAAGTGGGCCGACGTCTCTGCCATGACAGATGACGCAGGCAATGGATGTAGTCCTGGCGAGGGGGATGGAGAGGATGGGAATGAGGGCGACGGAAGGGATGCGGAAGAGGGTGGAGGGGAGGATGGTGGTGAGGTCGGGGATGTGGGAGAAGCCGAAGGTAAGGGTGATGGAGATTCAAACGGGGACGGAGAGGAAGAAGCAGGGGAGGCAGGGGAGGCAGGGGAGGAAGGGGAAGTGGAGGAGGATGGTGAAGGTGAAGGTGACAGAGAAGCAGCCATGACAGCAGCAGAAGCAGCAGCACCAGAAGCAGTAGCAGCAGAAGCAACAGCAGCAGCTGCCATCAAAGCAGCAGCAGCCAGCAAAGCAGCTGCTAGCNGACTGTTGGATTTTCGCGATCTTGGGCTCGTTGGAAAGCTTGTCTTGCGAACTTGAAGATCCAGTGGTCGATTGTCAAATTTGGTCAAGGTTTGACCCTAACCCGTCACTCTCAAAGTGATGGCCTGTGCTGGCTGAATCTGGCAGAATCTGGCTCTGATACCAAATGTTGGAACTTGAGGAGAGAGGGAGCCTTGGAGCAGCGAGCGTGTGATTGGAAGGGCATCACTTGTGCTGAAGAATGGTTTTTTCAATCACTCAAAATGATGGAGTACATATAGAGCTAGAGCTTGGGCAAGTCAGCCCTGTCACAAGCCACACCACTTCGCCATGGAGGCTAAGGCTCTTACACTAGAGTCCATAATCACACACAAGGGAGGAAATCAGCCTAGCAATCAGGCTGACCACTCACACACGACCTAGAGAGCTAGAGAATGCTCTCATGGCACACTCCTAGTGGTCACATAACCCACAAACCCATGGAGAATCGCCATGTGTCCATGGCTAGCACACAAGGATCTCACCTCACCTAAAAAGTAAGGAGAGGTACCTTTATCCTAGTCAGCACACTCTGACAAGGCAATCCTAAGACCAAGGANGGAAGTGGAGGAGGATGGTGAAGGTGAAGGTGACAGAGAAGCAGCCATGACAGCAGCAGAAGCAGCAGCACCAGAAGCAGTAGCAGCAGAAGCAACAGCAGCAGCTGCCATCAAAGCAGCAGCAGCCAGCAAAGCAGCTGCTAGCAAAGCAGCTGTCAGCAAAGGAGCAGCAGCCAGCAAGGCAGCCACCAACAAAGCAAGAGCAGCTACCAAGGCAACTGCAGATAGCAAGGCTGCATCCACAAATGCTGTAGGAGCCAGCAAGGGTGTTTCAGCTACCAGGGCAGCTGCATCACGCAAAGGAGCTGCATCAGCAGCTCTAGGTTCCAGCAGGTCTAAGCTGGCTAAGGGTAGCAATGCAGGTGTTGGTGATGGAGGCAAGGCCATCGGCAAGCGGACTCAGGGTGGGGCATCGGTGACAGGCTGAAGCACAACGGGGGATGTCTTGTGCTCCTGAATGTGGTTCACATGACAGGAAACTTTGATGGACATACATGCTTGCATGTGTGCATGTTAGTGATGGCCCTGCAGACTCGTGCATTTCCCATTCTCTCCATGCATGTTATTTCTGATGACATGTCAAGTTTACTTTTTTGTTGACATTGGATTCAGTGTTGGTAGTTAGAATGTGTGGATGGATGAAAACGCCATTCTAGTGGCTAGTGCAATTAGCACAGCCTTGTGCAGAAATGCATTGAGTGTTGGAGGTTTAGTGAGCAGCCAGCACTCCATGCATGCAACTGCAATGCATACATGAATGTTTACCTAACTAGAAAAGTCCTCAAATGATTCATAATGATGTGTGCAGCATGGTGGAGATAAATGAACTCAAAAGTTTACTTTGTAAATAAGGAGGATGCACACTAGACTGTTCTCACACATGGTGGCCAAGTAGCCCTCCCTCCTACCTAAGTGCCGATGTGCCGAGGTGGCCGATGTGCCAAACCACAACATCGATGTACCGTGGTGTACATTGATGTGCCGCGGTTCGAGGGGCCTAGGTCATCTATGGTTTTACATAGTTTCTCATTTTTCTCCCCCAATTCATTGCTTTGGATGACAATCGGTTGGTCTATGGTAAGGGGAATGGCATTCTGGAGATGTGGTTAGAGACTATGTTTAGTATTGAAGTGGGAGTCTTTCATTGCGTGTTGTATGCACCTGATGTTATATCCAACCTCCTCATAGTCTCTTCTCTCACAAACATAAGACTACGTATTATCTTTGATGGTGACATTGGCGACATCCTTGACAAGGACGGAGGAGAGCAATGGGCTCGGTTAGAGAAGGAGGGCAAAATCTACCAGCTGCTAGGGGCAACCAAGATATTGGGTGAATAGACGATAGCACCAATGATTCGGGCAATACATGTTGAGATATGGCATGCATGCTACAGTCACGTCAGCATGGATGCCTTGTAGTACCTTGAAGTAAAACAGGTGTTGGATGACTTTTCAACTATCTCAATGCGTGCATGGATTGGTTGGTGGGAAAGCGGCATCGCGAGGCCCTCTCTAGAGGAAATGAGTGTGCAAAACAGGTGTTGGAGCTGGTGTGCATGGACATGTGTGGCCCGATGCAAACCCAAAACATTGGGGGCTTGAGGTACTTTCTTACTTTCATAGATGTTTTCAGCCACGACCCCGTTTATTTATTTGTTTCCAAGGGTAATTGCTTTGCTTGTTGAAGGAATTCAAGGCAATGATGAAGAATCTGTTTTGCAAGCAAATCAATACATTATATAGCGACCATGGAAAATAGTAGTTGACCAAGGAGTTTAAGACTACCGCGTAGCAGTTGGTATCAACGCGCAGCATATTACACCAAACCACTAGAGTAGAATGGTTTAGCAAAATATGGCAACGATATAGTGGCGGAGTCCACGCACTCAATGCTGCACACAGCTTGACTCGCCCACAACTTTTGTATGGAAGGAATAAATAGTGCGGTCTACATCGAGGACCACAATCTAGCAAAGGTATCAGATACATCTCTAGTTTGTCCGAGCTAACATGACTACAATATCCCACTAAAACATTGTCATCGGTCATGTACCACTATTCCAATCTTCCCTTTTGCCCTCCGGACTAAGGCCTAGGCTTCTTTAATCTATTTTTCCTTCGGTCAAGCTCACATAACTCCTGCGATAACTTTATCAAATAGTTTGTCGCCGCTTGACCAAGAGCCACTGACAACCAGACATCCTTGCAGTCGGTCGTGTACATCACAAGGCGTCGCCTGTATCCCTCTTGTAGAGGCGATAGGCCTTGCTTGCCACGTCGTAGCCAATCATCAGCATTTGCGTACTGTTTACATCCCATTTCTGCCCCTTGTCCTTGGGCACGTGCATGTCCGCCAAGCTGCCAAATGCTCGAAGATGATCCATGCTCGGTTTCTTGCCGAACCACGCCTCGTACGGCATCATTTGCTCCAGCGCCTTTGTTGGACTACGGTTCTTGATGTAGACCGCAGTGCTCACGGCTTCAGCCCAGAAGTCGTAGGTCAGCCGAGCCGTGTGCAACATGGAGCGCGCCGACTCCACAATGGTACGGTTGGCGCGTTCTGCTACTTCGTTCTGCTGCGGCGAGTACGGCGCGGTATGCTGCGCCTTGATGCCAGCTGCTGCGAGGTAGTCCTGGAACTCCTTGCTTAGGTACTCTCCATCGTGATCACTGCGCAGCGCCTTGATCTTCTTGCCAGTCTGGTTTTCCACCATGGCCTTGAACTCCTTGAATCTGTCAAAGCACTGGTCCTTGGAAGGAAGGAAGTACATAGCAGTGTAACGGCTGAAATCATCAATGAAGGTCAGGAAATACCTAGAGCGTCCAAAGCTCTGGGTGTGCATCGGTCCGCACAAGTCCGTGTGGACCAGCTCGAACACCTCCTTTGCACGCTTCCCTGCTCCAGAAATTGCCTTGCGGTGCTGCTTCCCCTCCAAACAGCCGATGCATAACTGCTGCTCAAAGTCAGAGATGGTAGGCAGGCCACGCATCATATGCTTTGCTTGAAGCTGCTGCGGGGCGCGCATGCCGATGTGGCCGTAGTGCGCATGCCAGATCTCACCATCTGTCGCCTACTACACTGTTCTAAGACTCTGCGTACGCAGAATCTTGGTCGTCCCCAGCAGGCGGTACATGTCGTCCTCCTTCACTAACCTGGCCAACTCCTCTTCTGTATCCTTGTTGAGGATGTAGCCATAGTCATCATCGAAGACGACGTGCAGTCCTCTGTTTGTAAGAGAGGAGACTGAGAGGAGGTTGAATGCAGCATCAGGTACATACAGCACGCCATGGAACACTCCCACTTCAATACCACGTGGGGTCTCCAACCACATCTCCACAATCCCAATCCCCTCAGCATACACCACCTGATCATCACCCATAGCGATAGGACGGGGAGGGATGGACAGCAGCTGTGTAAACCACTTCTTGTGATGTGTGAGGCTCTTGGTACACCCTGAGTCCTTGTACCATGCGAGATCTGCCTTCTCCACCTGCGACATGTCAGACTTCGCCATGAAGAGACGGTCGCACACCTCCTTGGCCACATTCATGTTGCCAAAGTGGCGCACACCAGCCTGGTTTTGCTGCTGCTGCTGTTGCTGCTGACGCTGCTGTGACTGCTGCTGCTGCTGCTGCTTTTGCCGTTGTTGCTGCGATGACTGCTGCTGCTGCTGCTCCTTCTGGTCCCTCTTGAGTTTGAAACACTACTTTTTGTAGTGTCCCTCTTTCTGGCACTAGTGGCATTTGCCTCTTTTTCTGCCTTTCTGCTGCCCGGATTGCTGTTGCTGCTGCTGGTTGCGTGAGCTCGTGGCCACAAAAGCTGCTTCACTGCTGCCGCCGCCATTGCGCTTTGCTGCATTGCGACGCAATTCCACCTGCACCAGGTGTGTGCAGATGAAGTCGAGGTCGAGAGTTGGTTTGTACTCCAGCGTCTCTCGCACCGTGTCGTAGCTGGTTAGGAGTCCCCTCAACAAGAGGAGGATGAAGGGCATCTCTTCGACAGGGTTGCCGGCCGCTCTCAGTTGCTTCGCCAGCTCCTTGGTCTGTCCAGATCGCCTCCATCCCTTCACCACCCTGCATTTTCAGCACCATCATCTTTTCCTCCAAAAGCATGAGGAATGCAGAATCCTTGCTCTCATATTTCTTGCACAACGTGTCCCACCCCTCCTTTGCAGTAGCGTTGTCACTCACGTACTGAAGATGCGGGTTGGAGATGGTGTTGACAAGCAACCTGTAGGCCTGCCTATCCTTCTTCCACTCCTCATACAGCGCTCGTACAGCTGCAGAAGAACCCGCATCAGCTGCACCCTTTTGTGGAGTCTTCCCCGCCACCACCTGTGCTGCGGTGATGCCTTTTGCCTATGGAACTGGAGCCGGCTCGTCGCCGCTCACCACCTCCCACAAGCCCCTCTCCTCCAAAAGGAGGCGCGTACGGATCTTCCAAGACATGAAGTTGGCACGTCCCTACAGCCTCTCCAAAGGCTGGGCTGCTGTCACAATGCCAGCTGCTGCCATTTTGAGCCTTGGTGATGCTCAGTGCTGCCCTTGGATGGCGGCGCTACCCCTGCTTCTGCTGCTGCTTCTGCCAGAAATTTTTCTGACAGAAAATGGACTGTAGATGCCAGCAGACTGGGAATTTTGAAAACCTGAGCCCACCACTAAAAAATTCAGCTTAAAGCCTTTCAGATCGACCCATAAAACAGGGTCATCAATAGGGGATTATACAAGATACGCCCTCTTGAAAACAGGGTATGCTTCTGCTTCTACTCCAACTCAGACCGCCCAGTTTGTAAACAGCGTTTCTCCCAAACGAATCAACGGAATGCAAATATTTTTGCACCAATGGAAAGCTTAGGACAAATAATACAATTCGTACGTGCCACTTTTTAAAATTGGCAAAGAAACAAGAGAGTTATGGTCATCACAAGGCGACAGTCTTACTCATAGAGAAGAGTGCAGCCCTCGCCGACCTCGTTTTGGGCATAGCTCTCAATCCGACCGTTGGATCTTCGTGATCTTGAGCTCGTTCGAAAGCTTGTCTTTTGAGGTTGAAGATCCAACCCGTGACTCTCAAAGTGACGGCCTCTGCAGGCTGAAAGTGGCAGAACTTGGCTCTGTTACCAAATGTTGGATTTGGAGGAGAGAGGGAGCCTTGGAGCAACGAGCATGTGGGAGTCAAAGGACATCACTTGTGCTGAATAATGGTTATTCAATCACTCAAAATGATGGAGTACATATAGAGCTAGAGCTTGGGCAAGTCAGCCCTCTCACAAGCCACACCACTTAGCCATGGAGGCTAAGGCTCATACACTAGAGTCCATAATCTCACACAAGGGAGGAAATCAGCCTAGCAATCAGGCTGACCACTCACACACGATCTAGAGAGCTAGAAAATGCTCTCATGGCACACTCCTAGTGGTCACATAACCCACCATCCCATGGAGAATCGCCATGTGTCCATGGCTAGCACACAATGATCTCATCTCACCTAAAAAGTAAGGAAAGGCACCTTTATCCTAGTCAGCACACTCTGACAAGGCAATCCTAAGACCAAGGACCTTTTTGCATATTTCTCCCATCAGGTCTTGACCCTGGACCTTTTGCCTTTTCTTTTCTCAGGCTAAGGCATGGAGCCATCACCGAGGGTCACCCGGATATCAGCGGTCGATGACCCCGAAAACTTTGAAAATTCATATCTCCCAATCCGAGCGTTGGATCAACCTCAAACTTGGACCGTAGACATTTTGCCATCTGATCTTTCCAATGAAGAAGTTGGATTGACAATCAGAGTAAGCATCTGGTACTTTCATGGAACGTCTTCCCATGGACCTGAAACTAAGCCAGATGGCTCCTTCTCCAACAGTAGGATACCGACTCGCCATTTTGTGTTGCAACTGCGACGTTCATCTAGTCTGGTTTTTGGAGCATCCAAAAATGCCCGCGCTCACCAGGCTTGTAGCGCACCCTGAGAGGGTACCTCTGACCTGGTGCTAGAGCATTAGCAGGCGGCTGGCGCGGTACTGCCGGCATAACTGCTTCTGGTGATGGTGGTGCATCTTCTTCCCTTGCTTCTGCCGATGAGGCCACCGTGTCTGCAACATTAGACATGGGAGAGTAGACTGGTTCTCCCTCTTTCACCGTGGAGGAAGGATCAGGAGAGACTGGGTTAGGAAGGATATCTGCTCCCACTACCTAGTCAGCTGCTGCTTTTGCTACCTCTTCACAAACAATGTTGGTGCTGATGACGCTGCTCTCGTTGAAGACGACATCCCTAGGGATGATGACGTGGCCTGTATCCCTCTCATAAAGACGATACGCCTTGCTTGCCATGTCGTAGCCAATCATCAGCATCTGCGCGCTCTTCGTGTCTCACTTTTGCTGTTTTTCCTTTGGCACGTGCATGTGCTCCAAGATGCCAAACGCGTGAAGATGACCAACGCTCGGCTTCTTACCGCACCACGCCTCGTAAGGCATCATCTGCTCCAGAGCCTTGGTTGGACTGCGGTTCTTGATGTACACCGTAGTGCTTACTACTTCTGCCCAAAAGTCGTAGGTGAGCCGAGCCGCATGCAGCATGGAGCGCGCTGACTCAATAATGATGCCGTTGGCGCGTTCTGCTACGCAATTCTGCTGCGGCGAGTATGGTGCGGTGCGCTGCGCCTTGATGCCTGCTGCTGCGAGGTAATCCTGGAACTCCTTGCTCAGGTACTCTCCACCGCGGTTGCTGTGCAGCGCTTTTATTTTCTTGCCAGTCTGGTTCTCCACCATGGCCTTGAACTCCTTGAACCTGTCAAAGTACTGGTCCTTGGAGGAAAGGAAGTACACAGCAGTGTAATGGCTGAAATCATTAATGAAGGTGAGAAAAAACATAGAGCCTCCAAAGCTCTGGGTCTGCATCGGGCCACTCAAGTCTGTGTAGACCAGCTCTAGCGCCTCCTTCACGCGCTCTCTTGCTCCAAAGGACGCCTTACGATGCTGCTTCCCCTCCAAACAGCCGATGCAAAACTGCTGCTCGAAGTTAGAGATGGTGGGCAAGTCACGCACCATCTGCTTCGTTTGAAATTGTTGTAAGGTGTGCATGCCGATGTCGCCGTAGCGCGCATGCTAAATTTTGCCATCTGTGGCCTAAAGCACTTCTGCAAGGCTCTGCTCACGCGCGATCTTGGTCGCCCCTGTTGGAACTGGAGGAGAGAGGGAACCTTGGACCAGCGAGCATGTGTGATTGGAAGGGCATCACTTGTGCTGAAGAATGGTTGTTTAATCACTCAAAATGATGGAGTACATATAGAGCTAGAGCTTGGGCAAGTCAGCCCTCTCACAAGCCACACCACTTAGCCATGGAGGCTAAGGCTCACACACTAGAGTCCATAATCTCACACAAGGGAGGGAATCAGCCTAGCAATCAGGCTGACCACTCACACACGACCTAGAGAGCCAGAAAATGCTCTCATGGCATACTCCTAGTGGTCACACAACCCACAATCCCATGGAGAATCGCCATGTGTCCATGGCTAGCACACAAGGATCTCACCTCACCTAAAAAGTAAGGAGAGGTACCTTTTTCCTAGTCAGCATACTCTGAAAAGGCAACCCAAGAATCTAGGACCTTCTTGGATATTTCTCCCATCAGGTCTTGACCTGGATCTCTTGCCTTTTTCTTTTCTCAGGCTAAGGCATGGAGCCATCGCCCATGGTCACCCGGATATCGGCGGTCGATGACCCCGAATACTTCGAAAATTCACATCTCCCAATCCGACCGTTGGATCTGCCTGAAACTTGGACTGTGGACATTTTGCCACCTGATCTTTCCAATGATGAAGTGAGATTGACGATCGGAGTAGGCATGTGGTACTTTCCTGGAACTTGCTCCTTTGGACCTGAACCTGAGCCAGATGGCTCCTTTTCCAACAATCTCCCACTTTGCCGCAGTCAGAGTGGGCTGAATCCACATGCCTTCATGCAGAATTGCTGCTTCTCACGGGTCACTGGCTTGGTGCAGAAATCAGCGACCTGCTTGCTGGTTCGAGTAAACTCCAGCTTGATAGCACTCTCTTGCACCATGTGCCTGATGAAGTGATATGCGATGTCAATGTGCTTGGTGCGTGCATGGTGCTAAGAATTCTTGGCGAGTGCGATTGCGCTCTGGTTGTCGACGCGCACAGGAACTGGAACTGCTGCACTCCCACTCATCTCTGCCATGAGACGCTGGAGCCAAACTGCTTCCTTGGCTCCAAAGCTGAGAGAGACGTACTCAGCTTCTGTGCTCGAGGTGGCCACGACCACCTGCCGCTTGCTGCACCAGCTGATGGCACCTCCATTCATGAGAAACACATGTCCAGAGATGGACTTGCGGGTCTCAGGATTTGAAGCCCAATCTGCATCTGTATAGCCGATGATGTTGTTGTCGTTGCCATTGTAGGTGATGCCGACATTGATGGTTCCAGCAAGGTAGCGGAAGATCCGCTTCACTGCCTTCTGGTGCTCAGGGCCGGGATTAGCCATGTGCTGGCTCACAGCGCTCACAGCCTGTGCCAGGTCTGGCTTGGTTGCCACCATCAGGTACATGAGACTCCCGACGGCGCTTTGGTACTTCTGCCGCTCAGCTGCATCTGCTTCTCCACTGAAGCTCACGAGGTACTGCCGCGTCTTGAGCGGCGTGCCGATGGGTTTGGCCTCTGCCATGCCAAACCGCTGCAGGACGTCCTTGATGTAGCGACTCTACTGTAGCGAGAGAGAGCGTGATTTGCGGTCACGCGTGATCTGGATGCCAAGGAAGTATGACGCCTCCCCGAGATCAGACATCTGGAAGCGCTCCCTCATGGCTTCCTTGAACTNATGATGAAGATCTCATGCTCATACTGCCAGCGATACACGTTGTAGTCACATTCGCTGCGCTCAAATCCCATGCACTGCAACGCCGCATCCAACTTCTGGTTCCAAGCATGCGACGCTTGCTTCAGGCCGTACAGCGACTTCTGCAGCTTGCAAACCAGGTGCTCCTGGCCATCCATGATGAACCCCTCCGGCTGCTCCATGTAGATCTCCTCCTCCAAGTCACCATTCAAGAAGGCCGTTTTGACATGCATGTGGTGAACCTCAAAGTCCTCAGCTGCTGCATAAGAGAGGAGCGTGAGCACAAAGGCAAACTTTACGACAGGGGCAAAAGTTTCTGTGTAGTCGATGCCCTCCTGCTGCGAGTAGCCCTTGGCGACCAGCCTCGCCTTGTACTTTTCCAGGTTACCATCAGCTCCCCGCTTCTTCTTAAACACCCAGTTGCACTTGATCACCTTACGTCCAGGTGGACGCTCAGTCACCTCCCACGTGCCGTTGTCCAGCTGCGACTGTATCTCCTGCTGCACGGCTTGTGCCCAATCTGCTGCATCTGGTGCAGCCATGGCCTCCTTGTATGACGTTGGCTCATCTGAATCTGCTGCAACTGCTACGTTCATCTGTTCTGGTTTCTGCAGCATCCAGAAATGGCCGCGCTCACCAGACTTGTAACGCACCCTAAGAGGGTACCTGCGACCTGGTACTGGAGCGTTAGCGGGCGGCTGGCGCGGTGCTGCTGGCACAACTGCTGCTGCTGTTGGTGCTACATCTCCCTCCTCTGCTTCTGCCGATGAGGCTGCTGTATCTGCTGCATCAGACATGGGAGAGTAGAGTGATTCTCCCACTGTCACAGTAGAGGAAGGATCGGGAGAGACTGGGTCAGGAAGGATTTCTGCTCCCAGTGTCTCGTCAGCTGCTTGTTCTGCTACCTCTTTACATACAATGTTGGTGCCGATGACGTTGCTCTCGTTGAAGACGACATCCCTGGAGATGATGACGTGGCCTGTATCCCTCTCGTAGAGGCGATAGGCCTTGCTTGCCACGTCATAGCCAATCACCAGCATCTGCGTACTCATTGTGTCCCATTTCTGCCGTTTCTCCTTGGGCACGTGCATGTGCGCCAGGCTACCAAATGCTCGGAGATGACCCACGCTCGGTTTCTTGCCAAATCACGCCTCGTACGGCGTCATTTTCCCCAGCGCCTTAGTTGGACTGCGGTTCTTGATGTAGACCACAGTGCTCACGGCTTTAGCCCAGAATTCATAGGTCAGCCGAGCCGCGTGCAGCATGGAGCGCGCCGACTCCACAATGGTACGGTTTGCGCGTTCTGCTACCCCGTTCTGCTGCGGCGAGTACGGCGCGGTACGCTGCGCCTTGATGCCAGCTGCTGCGAGGTAGTCCTGGAACTCCTTGCTTAGGTATTCTCCACCACGATCGCTGCGCAACGCCTTGATCTTCTTGCCAGTCTGGTTTTCCACCATGGCCTTGAACTCCTTGAACCTGTCAAAGTTCTGGTCCTTGGAAGGAAGGAAGTACACAGCAGTGTAACGCCTGAAATCATCAATGAAGGTCAGGAAATACCTAGAGCCTCCAAAGCTCTGGGTCTGCATTGGTCCACACAAGTCCGTGTGGACCAGCTCCAACACCTCCTTCGCACGCTCCCCTACTCCAGAGAACGCCTCGCGGTGCTGCTTCCCATCCAAACAGCCGATGCATAAGTGCTGCTCAAAGTTAGAGATGGTAGGCGGGTCACGCACCATCTGCTTTGCTTGAAGCTGCTGCAAGGCGCGCATGCCAATGTGGCCGTAGCGCGCATGCCACATCTCGCCATCTGTCGCCTGCACCACTACTGCAAGACTCTGCTCACGCGGGATCTTGGTCGCCCCCAGCAATCGGTACATGTCGCCCTCCTTCACCGACCTGGCCAACTCCTCTCCTGTATCCTTGTTGAGGATGTAGCCATAGTCATCATCAAAGACGACGCGCAGTCCTGTGTTTGTAAGAGAGGAGACTGAGAGGAGGTTGAATGCAGCATCAGGTACATACAGCACGCCATGGAACACTCCCACTTCAATGCCACGTGGGGTCTCCAACCACATCTCCACAATCCCAATCCCCTCAGCATACACCACCCGATCATCACCCATAGCGATAGGACGGGGAGGGATGGATAGCAGCTGTGTAAACCACTCCTTGTGACGTGTGAGGCTCTTGGTACATCCTGAGTCCTTATACCATGCGAGATCCGCCTTCTCCACCTGCGACATGTAAGACTTCGCCATGAAGAGACGGTCCTGCACCTCCTTGGCCACATTCATGTTGCCAAAGTGGCACACACCAGCCTCGTTTTGCTACTGCTGCTGACGCTGCTGTGACTGCTGCTACTGCTGCTGCTTTTGCTGCTACTGCTACGATGACTGCTGCTGATGCTGCTCCTTCTGGTCCCTCTTGAGCTTGAAACACTCCTTTTTGTAGTGTCCCTCTTTCTGGCAGTAATGACATTTGCCTTTCTTTCTACCTTTCTGCTGCCCGGTCTCCTGCTGTTGCTGCTGGTTGCGTGAGCTCGTGGCCACAAAAGCTGCTTCACTGGTACCGCCGCCATTGCGCTTTGCTGCATTGCGACGCAATTCCACCTGCACTAGGTGTGTGCAGATGAAGTCGAGGTCGAGAGTTGGCTGGCACTCAAGCGTCTCTCGCACCTTGTCGTAGCTGGTTGGGAGTCCCCTCAGTAAGAGGAGGATGAAGCGCGTCTCTTCTACAGGGTTGCCGGCCGCTCTCAGCTACTTTGCCAGCTCCTTTGCCCTATCCAGATACGCCTCCATCCCTTCACCACCCTGCATTTTCTGCGCCATCATCTTGCTCTCATACTTCTTGCACAACGTGTCCCACCCCTCCTTTGAAGTAGCCTTGTCACTCACGTACTGAAGATGCGGGTTGGAGATGGTGTTGACAAGCAACCTGTAGGCCTGCCTGTCCTTCTTCTTCCACTCCTCATACGCCGCTGGTACAGCTACAGAAGGACCCGCATCAGCTGTACCCTTTTGCGGAGTCTTCCCCGCCACCACCTGCACTGCGGTGATGCCTTTTACCTGTGGAGCTGGAGCCGGCTTGTTACCACTCACCACCTCCCACAAGCCTCTCTCCTCCAGAAGGAGGCGGGTACGGATCTTCCAAAACGTGAAGTTGGCGCGTCCCTCCAGTCTCTCCAAAGGCTGGGCTGCTGTCACAACGCCAGCTGCTGCCATTTTGAGCCTTGGTGATGCTCAGCGCTGCCCTTGGATGGCGGCGCTACCCCTGCTTCTGCTGGTGCTTCTGCCAGAAATCTGTCGGACAGAAAATGGACTGTAGATTCCAGCGGACTGGGAATTTTGAAAAACGAAGCCCACCATTGGAAATTTCAGCTCAAATCCTTTCAGATCGACCCATAAAACAGGGTCATCAACAGGCGATTTTAAAAGATATGCCCTCTTGAAAACAGGGTATGCTTCTGCTCCTACTCCAACTCAGACCAGCCAGCTTGTAAACGGCGTTTCTCCCAAACGANATTGTCAAATCTCGTGAAGGTTTCACCCCAACCCGTCACTCTCAAAGTGACGGCCTGTGCTGGCTGAAAGTGGCAGAACTTGGCTCTGATACCAAATGTTGGAACTGGAGGAGAGAGGGAGCCTTGGAGCAGCGAGCATGTGTGATTGGAAGGGCATCACTTGTGCTGAAGAATGGTTGTTCAATCACTCAAAATGATGGAGAATATATAGAGCTAGAGCTTGGGCAAGTCAGCCCTCTCACAAGCCACACCACTTAGCCATGGAGGCTAAGGCTCACACACTAGAGTCCATAATCTCACACAAGGGAGGGAATCAGCCTAGCAATCAGGCTGACCACTCACACACGACCTAGAGAGCCAGAAAATGCTCTCATGGCACACTCCTAGTGGTCACACAGTCCACAATCCCATGGAGAATCGCCATGTGTCCATGGCTAGCACACAAGGATCTCACCTCACGTAAAAAGTAGGGAGAGGTACCTTTTTCCTAGTCAGCACACTCTGACAAGGCAACCCAGGAATCTGGGACCTTTTTGGATATTTCTCCCATCAGGTCTTGACCCTGGATCTCTTGCCTTTTTCTTTTCTGAGGCTAAGGCATGGAGCCATCGCCCATGGTCACCCGGATATCGGCGGTCGATGACCCCGAATACTTCGAAAATTCATATCTCCCAATCGGACTGTTGGATCGGCCTGAAACTTGGACCCTAGACATTTTGCCACCTGCTCTTTCCAATGATGAAGTCAGATTGACGATCAGAGTAAGCATGTGGTACTTTCCTGGAACTTGCTCCTGTGGACCTGAAACTGAGCCCCATGGCTCCTTTTCCAACAGCCCCCAGCATGCGGTACATATCGCCTTCTTTCACGGACCTGGCCAACTCCTCTCCTATTTCCTTGTGGAGGATGTAGCCATAGTCATCGTCTAAGACGATGCACAATCCTGTGTTGGTGAGAGAGGACACTGAGAGAAGGTTGAATGCAGCATCACGAACATACAGCACGCCATGGAATGCTCCCACTTCAATGCCATGCGGGGTCTCCAACCACATCTCCGAAATCCCAATCCCCTCGGCATACACCACCCGATCATCACCCAAAGCAATCGGAAGGGAGGGAATGGAGAGCAAGTGCGTAAACCACTCCTTGTGGTGCGTCAGACTCGTGGTACACCTCGAGTCCTTGTACCACGCCAGTCCCGCTTTTTCCTTCTGCGACACCTCCTTGGCGACGTTCATGTTGCAAAAATGACGCACGCCGGTCTAGGTCTGCTACTGTCGCTGCTGCTACTAATGTTGCTGTGACTGCTGCTGTTGTTGCTATGGAGATTGCTGCTTTTGCTACTGCTGCTGCTCCTTCTGGTCCCTCTTGAACTTGAAGCACTCTTTCTTGTAGTTCCCCTCTTTTTGGCAATAGTGGTATTTGCCCTTCTTCTTGCCTCTCTGCTGGCTAGACTGCTGCTACTGCTGGTTGCGTGAGTCCATGGCCATGAAAGCTACTTCACTACTGCTGCTGCCGCCATTGTGCTTTGCTGCATTGCGACGCAGTTCTACCTGCACCAGGTGTGTGCAGATGAAGTCGAAGTCGAGAGTCGGCTGGCACTCCAACGTCTCTCGCACCGTGTCAGAGCTCGTTGGGAGTCCCCTCAGCAAGAGGAGGACGAGGCGCATGTCTTCCACAGGGTTGCCGGCCGCTTTCAGCTACTTCGCCAGCTCCTTTGCCCTGTGCAACTAAGCCTCCATCCCTTCGCCACCCTGCATTTTGAATGCTATCATCTTCTCCTCCAAGAGCATGAGGAATGTACGATCCTTACTCTCATACTTCTTGCACAACGTGTTCCACCCCTCTTTTGCAGTAGTCTCGTCACTCACGTACTGAAGATGCGGGTTGGAGATGGTGTTGACAAACAGCCTGTAGACCTGCCTGTCCTTCTTCTTCCACTCCTAATATGCCGCTGTTGCAGTTGTAGATGAACTTGCATCTGCTGCACCTTTCTGCGGCGTCTTCCCCGCCACTACCTCTCGTGTAGTGATGCCTTTTGCTCGTGGAGGCAAAGCGTGCTCATTGCGGCTCACCACCTCCCACAAGTCCCTCTCCTTCAAAAGGAGACAGGTACAGATCTTTCAAAACGTGAAGTTCGCGCGTCCTTCCAGCCTCTCCAAGGACTGGGCTGCTGTTACCACACCTGCTACTGCTATTTTGAGCCTTGGTGATGCTCAACACTGCCCTTAAGTGGCGGCGCTACCCCTGCTTCTGCTGCTACTTTAGCCAGAAATCTGTCTGACAAAAAATGGACTGTAGAGGCCCACCACTGGAAAATTCAGCTCAATACCTTTCAGATCGACCCATAAAACAGGGTCATCAACATGGCATTTTCAGAGATATGCCCTTTTGAAAACAGGTTATTTATTTGCTCCTACTCCAGCTCACACCTGCCAGCTTGTAAACAGCGTTTCTCCCAAACGTACTGATGGAATGCAAATATTTTTGCACCAAGGGAAAGCTTAGGAAAAATACTACAATTTGCATGTGCCACTTTTTAAATTTGACAAAGAAACAAGAGTTATGGTCATCACAAGGCAACAGTCTTACTCAGAGAGAAGAGTGTAGCCCTTGCCAACATCGTTTTGAGCATAACTCTCAATCCAATTGTTGGATCTTCACCATCTTACACTCGTTAGAAAGCTTGTCTTTTGAACTTGAGGATTTATTACTCACTGGTGAAATTTAGTGAAGGTTTTATCCCAACCCGTCACTCTCAAAGTGACGGCCTCTGCTGGCTGAAAGTGGCAAAACTTGGCTTTGATACCAAGTGTTGGACCTGGAGGAGAGAGGGAGCCTTGGAGCAGCAAGCATGTGGGACTGGAAGGGCATCACTTGAGCTGATAAATGATTGTTGAATCATCCAAAATTATGGAGTACATATAGAGCTAGAGCTTGGACAAGTCAGTCCTCTCACAAGCCACACCACTTCGCCATGGAGACTAAGGCTCACACAATAGAGTCCATAATCTCACACAAGGGGGGAAATCAGCCTGGCAATCAGGCTGACCACTCACACACAACCTAGAAAGCTAGAAAATCCTCTCATGGCACACTCCTAGTGGTCACATAACCCACAATCCCACGGAGAATCCCCATGTATCCATGGCTAGCACACAAGGATCTCACCTCACCTAAAAAGTAAGGAGAGGTACTTTTTTCCTAGTCAGCACACTCTGAGAAGGCAACCCAAGAATGTAGGACCTTTTTGAATATTTCTCCCATCAGGTCTTGACCCTGGACCTCTTGCCTTTTTCTTTCCTCAGGCTAAGGCATGGAGCCATCGCCCATGGTCACCCAGATATCGGCGGTCGATGACCCCAAAAACTTTGAAAATTGATATCTCCCAATCCGACCGTTGGATCGGCCTTAAACTTGGATTGTCGACATTTTGCCACCTGATCTTTCCAATGGTGAAGTCCGTTTGACAATCAGAACGAGCATCTGGTACTATCCTGGAAGTTGCTCCTCTGGACCTGAAACTAAGCTGGATGGCTCCTTTTCCAATCATTTTGGGGGTGATGCAACAACCATTCTTCAGCACAGGTGATGCCCTTCCAGTCCAACATGGTCGCTGCTCCAACGCTTCCTCTCTCCTCCACATCCAACAGAGCGGCAACAAGCGAGTTTCGCCTCCACAGGCAAAAGGCATGACCGCAATGGAGGTGGTAGCAGGGAAGACGCCGCAAAAGAGTGCAGCAGATACAAGTTCAGCTACAACTGCAGCAACGGTATATGAGGAGTGGATAAGGAAGGACAGGCAAGTCTATAGACTGCTTGTCAACATCATCTCCAACCCACATTTTCAGTATATGAGTGCCAATGCTACTGCAAAAGAGATGTGGGACACGTTATGCAAGAAGTATATGAGTAAGGATCATGCATTCCTCCTGCTTTTGGAGGAGAAGATGATAGTGTTGAAAATATAGGGTGGCGAAGGGATGGAGGCGTACTTGGACAAGGCAAAGGAGCTGGCTAACCAGCTGAAAGCAGCCAGCAACCCTCTGGGAGACACGCGATTTGTCCTCCTTTTGCTGAAGGGACTCCCAACGAGTTATGACGCAGTGCGAGAGACGTTGGAGTTCCAGCTGACTCTTGACCTCCACTTCATTTGCACGTACCTGGTGCAGGTAGAACAACGTCGTTATGCAGCAAAGCGCTATAGTAGCATGGTCATGGGCTCACGCAACCAGCAGCAGCAGCAGCAATTCAGGCAGCAGAGTGGCAAGAAGAAGGGCAAGTCCCACTTTTGCCAGAAAGAGGGGTAGTACAAGAAAGAGTGCTTCAATTTCAAGAGGGACCAGAGGAACAGCAGTAGTAACAGCAAAAGCAACAATGTCCACTGCAACAACAGCAGTAGTCACAGCAAAGTGAGCAGTAGCAGAAGCAGCAGAACCATACCCACGTGCACCATTTTGGCAATATGAACGTGGCCAAGGAGGTACGCGACTGCCTCTTTATAACGAAGTCTAACATGTCGCAGAAGGAGAAGGCGGATTTGGCATGATACAAGGACTCCGGGTGTACCAAGAGCCTGACGCACCACAAGGGGTGGTTTATGTAGCTGCTCTCCTTTCCCCCCCCCATCGGATTCTTTTGTGTGATGATCGGGTGGTGTATGCTGAGGGAATTGGGATGGTGGATATGTGGTTGGAGACCTCGCGTGGCAATGAAGAAGGAGTCTTCCATGGCGTGCTGTATGTACCCGATGTTGCGTTCAACCTTCTCTCACTGTCCTCTCTCACCAACACAGGACTACGAGTCGTCTTTGACGACAACTATGGCTACATCCTTGACAAGAAAACCGGAAAAGAATTGGCCAGGTTGGTGAAGGAAACCAAGATCCTGCGCGAGTAGAGGCTTGCTACAGTGGTGTTGGCTACAGATGGCAAAAGCTTGCATGCGCGCTACAGCCATATCAGCATGCGCGCAACGTCAAACAAAGCAGATGGTGCGTGACTTACCCACCATCTGTAACTTTGAGCAGCAGTTATGCATTGGCTGTTTGGAGGGGAAGTAGCATCGCGAGGCGTTCTCGGGAGTAGGGGAGCACACGAAGGAGGTGTTGGAGCTGGTCCTCACATTCTTTTGTGGCCCGATGCAAACCGAGAGCTTTGGACGCTCTAGGTATTTTATCACCTTCATTGATGATTTTAGTCGTTACACTATTGTGTACTTCCTTTCCTCCTAGGACCAATACTTCGACAGGTTCAAGGAGTTCAAGGCCATGGTGGAGAACCAGACTGGCAAGAAAATCAAGGCGGTACACAGCAACCGCGGCAAAGAGAACCTGAGCAAGGAGTTCCAGGACTATCTTGCAGCAGCACACATCAAGGCGTAGTGCACCGTGTCATACTCGTCGCAGCAGAATGGCGTAGTAGAATACGCCAACCGTACCATGGTTGAGTCGACGCGCTCCATACTAGACGCGGCTTGGCTCACCAACGACGTTTGGGCCAAAGGAGTGAGCACTTCGCTGTACATAAAGAACCGCAGTCCAAGCAAGAGCCTGGACCAGATGACGTCGTAGGAGGCATGGTTCGGCAAGAAGCCGAGCGTGGGTAATCTTTGCGTAATTGGCAGCTTGGCGCACATGCACGTGCCAAAGGAAAGCGGTAAATGTGGGATGCGAAAAGTGTGTACATACTCATGATTAGCTACGATGTGGCAAGCAAGGCGTAATACCTCTACAGTTGGGATGTAGGCCACGTCATCATCTCCAAGGATGTCGTCTTCAACGAGAGCAACGTTATCGGCACCAACATTGTCTGTGAAGAGGTAGCAGAAGCAGCAACTGACGAGGTAGTGGGAGCAGATATCCTTCCTGATCCTGTCTCTCCTGATTCTTCCTCCAATGTGACTGTGGGAGAACCACTCTACTCTCCCATGTCTGATGCAGCAGATACAACGGCCTCATCGGCAGAAGCAGATGAAGAAGATGCACCACCATTAGCAGGAGCAGATGTGCCAGTAACACCGCACCAACCGTGTGCAAAAGCTTCTGCACCAGGTCGGAGGTACCCTCACAGGGTGGGCTAAAATCTTGGTGAGCGCGGCGTTTCTTGGATGTTCCAGAAACCAGACCAGATGAACGTAGCAGTAGACTCTAGTGAGCCGACGTCGTACAAGGAGGCCATGGCAACACCAGATGTAGCAGATTGGACACAAGCTGTGCAGCAGGAGATACAGTCGCAGCTCGACAACGGTACGTGGGAGCTGACAAAGTGTCCTCTTGGTCGTAAGGTAATCAAGTGTAAATGGGAGTTCAAGAAGAAGCAGGGAGTATGTGTAAACTTAGAAAAGTATAAGGCAAAGCTGGTTGCCAAGGGCTTCTTGCAGCAGGAGGGCATCAATGACACATAAATCTTTGCCCCTGTTACCAAGTTTGCCTCTGTGCATACACTCCTTTCCTAAATTGTAGCAGAGGATTCTGAGGTCCATCACATGAACGTGAAGACGACGTTCCTGAATGGTGACCTGGAGGAGGAGATTTATATGGAGCAGCCGGAGGGGTTCGTCATGGATGGCAAGGAGTACCTGGTTAGCAAGCTGCAGAAATCGCTGTACGGTCTCAAGCAAGCGTCGCGTGCTTCAAACCAGCAGTTGGATGCGGCGTTGCAGTGCATGCCGTTTGAGCGCAACGAGTGTGAATATAGCGTCTATTGTTGGCAGCATGAGTATGAGGTCCTTATCATTATCGTGTATGTGGACGACATGCTCCTTTCTACTAGCATGTCTACACTACAGGAGTTCAAGGAAGCCATGCAAGAGCAGTTCCAAATGTCTGATCTCGAGGAGGCGTCATACTTCCTCGGAATTAAGATCACGTGTGACCGCAAATCACGCTCTCTCGCTGTAGCAAAGCGGCTACATGAAGGATGTCTTGTAGTGGTTTAGCATGGCAAAGGCCAAACCCATCGAAACGTCGCTGGAGACACAGTAGTACATCCTAAGCTTCAATGGAGGAGCAGATGAAGCACAGCGGTAGAAGTACCAGAGCGCCGTCAGCAGCCTCATGTACCTGATGGTTGCAACAAGGCCGGACCTCACACAGGCTGTTAGCGCTGTGGGTCAGAACATGGCGAACCCTGGACCTGAGCACTAGATCGTAGTGAAGCGGATCTTGTGCTACCTTGCTGTTTCAGGTAGCCATCCGGCTCAGTTTCAGGTCCACAGGAGCAAGTTCCAAGAAACTTCTAGATGCCTGCTACGATAGTCAATCTAACTTCACCATTGGAAAGATCAAGTGGCAAAATGTCTATGGTCCAAGTTTGAGGCCAATCCAACGGTCGGACTGGGAGATATGAATTTTCGAAGTATTCGGGGTTATCGACCGCCGATATCCGGGTGACCATGGGCGATGGCTCCATGCCTTTGCCTGAGAAAAGAAAAAGGCAAGAGATCCAGGGTCAAGACCTGATGGGAGAAATATCCAAAAAGGTCCAAGATTCTTGGGTTGCCTTGTCAGACTGTGCTGACTAGGAAAAAGGTACCTCTCCTTGCTTTTTAGGTGAGGTGAGATCCTTGTGTGCTAGCCATGGACAGATGGCGATTCTCCATGGGATTGTGGATTATGCAACCACTAGGACTGTGCCATGAGAGCATTCTCTAGCTCTCTAGGTCGTGTGTGAGTGGTCAGCCTGATTGCTAGGCTGATTTCCTCCCTTGTGCGAGATTCTGGACTCTAGTGTGTGATCCTTAGCCTCCATGGCTAAGTTGTGTGGCTTGTGAGAGGACTGACTTGCCCAAGCTCTAGCTCTATGTGTACTCCATCATTTTGAGTGATTCAACAACCATTCTTCAGCACAATTGATGCCCTTCCAATCTTACATGCTCGCTGCTCCAAGGCTCCCCCTCTCCTCCAAATCCAACATTTGGTATCAGAGCCAAGTTCTACGACTTTCAGCCAGTACAGGCCGTCACTTTGAGAGTGACAGGTTGGCGTAAACGCTTCACCAAATTTGACAATCAACCACAGAACCTTCAAGTTCAAAAGACAAGCTTTCCAACGAGCCCAAGATCGTGAAGATCCAACAGTCGGATTGAGAGTTATGCTCAAAACGAGGTCGGCCAGGGCTACACTCTTCTCTATGATTAAGACCGTCGCCTTGTGATAACCATAACTCTCTTGTTTCTTTGTCAAATTTAAAAAGTGGCACATGCGAATTGTAGTTTTTTTTGTAAGCTTTCCATTGGTGCAACATATTTGCATTCCATAGATTNCTGAATCCAAGTCTGGCTTCGATTCACGAATCCGAATCCGGATTCGCGAATCCTAAGGATTCACGAATCTTTTCCGAATCCTACAGGTAATGGCAAGTAAAACTCCTCTTGTTTGCCACAAAAACCATGCTTTCCGAGTTGAAACTTGGGTAAAAAAGATCTCCGAATCCCGAATCGAATCCTCATGAAGGATTCGGATCCCCGAATCCGAATCCAGATCCGGATTCACGAATCTTATTCACGAATCCTAGGATTTGGTGTGCAGCCTTAGCAGAAGCAAACCCTATTTTCAAGAGGGCATATCTTTTAAAATCCCCTATTGATGACCCTGTTTTACAGATCGATCTGAACGGTTTTCAGCTGAATTTTCCAGTGGTGGGCTTCGTTTTTTGAAATTCCCAGTCTCGTGGCATCTACAGTCCATTTTCTGTCAGACCGATTTTTTGCAGAAGCAGCAGCAGAAGCAGGGGTAGCGCCGCCATCCAAGGGCAGCGTTGAGCATCACCAAGGCTCAAAATGGCAGCAGCTGGCGTTGTGACAGCAGCCCAGCCTTTGGAGAGGCTGGAGGGACGCGCCAACTTCACGTTTTGGAAGATCCGTACCTGCCTCCTTTTGGAGGAGAGGCGCTTGTGGGAGGTGGTGAGCGGTGACGAGCCGGCTCCAGCTCCACAGGCAAAAGGCATCAACGCAGCGCAGGTCGTGGCAGGGAAGACTCCGCAAAAGGGTGCAGCTAATGCGGGTTCTTCTGTAGCTATACCAGCGGTGTATGAGGAGTAGAAGAAGTAGGACAGGCAGGCCTACAGGTTGCTTGTCAACACCATCTCCAACCGCATCTTCAGTACGTGAGTGACAAGGCTACTGCAAAGGAGGGGTGGGACACGTTGTGTAAGAAATATGAGAGCAAGGATCCTGCATTCCTCATGCTTTTGGAGGAAAAGATGATGGCGCTAAAAATACAGGGTGGTGGACGGATGGAGGCGTATGTGGACAGGACAAAGGAGTTGGCGAAGCAGCTGAGAGCGATCATCCTCCTCTTGCTGAGGGGACTCCCATCTAGCTATGACACGGTGCGAGAGACGCTGGAGTGCCAGCCAACTCTCGACCTCGACTTCATCTGCACACACCTCGTGCAGTTGGAATTGCGTCGCAATGCAACAAAGCGCAATGGCGACGGCAGCAGTGAAGCAGCTTTTCCGGCCACGACCTCACGCAACCAGCAGCAGCAGCAGCAGTCTGGGCAGCAGAAAGGAAGAGAGAATGGCAAATGCCACTACTGCCAGGAAGAGGGACACTATAAAAAGGAGTGTTTCAAGCTCAAGAGGGACCAGAAGGAGTAGCAGCAACAGTCATCGCATGAGCAGCAGCAAAAGCAGCAGCAGCAGCAACAGTAGTCTCAGCAGCGTCAGTAGCGGCAGCAGCAGCAGTAAAACCAGGCTGGTGTGCGCCACTTTGGCAACATGAATGTGGCCAAGGAGGTGCGCGACCGTCTCTTCATGGCAAAGTCCAACATGTCGCAGGTGGAGAAGGCGGATCTCACATGGTACAAGGACTCAGGATGTACCAAGAGCCTCGCACATCACAAGGAGTGGTTTACACAGCTGCTGTCCATCCCTCCCTGTCTTATCGCTATGGGTGATGATCGGGTGGTGTATGCTAAGGGGATTCGGATTGTGGAGATGTGGTTGGAGACCCCACGTGGCATTTAAGTGGGAGTGTTCCATGGCGTGCTGTATGTACCTGATGCTGCATTCAACCTCCTCTCAGTCTCCTCTCTTACAAACACAGGACTGCGCGTCGTCTTCGATGATGACTATGGCTACATCCTCAACAAGGATACAGGAGAGAAGTTGG
Source organism: Penium margaritaceum (assembly GCA_023375785.1). Lineage (NCBI taxonomy): Eukaryota > Viridiplantae > Streptophyta > Zygnematophyceae > Desmidiales > Peniaceae > Penium > Penium margaritaceum. Next base: position 52,312 of record SZWC01003918.1, on the reverse strand, counting down.
CCAGGTCGGTGAAGGAGGGCGACATGTACCGATTGCTAGAGGCGACCAAGATCCCGTGTGAGCAGAGTCTTGCAGCAGTGGTGGAGGCGATAGATGAAAAGATCTGGCATGCGCACTACGGCCCCATTGGCATGCGTGCCTTGCAGCAGCTTCAAGCAAAGCAGATGGTGCGTGACCTGCCTACCATCTCTAACTTTGAGCAG
>SZWC01003918.1:7355-51515 GCA_023375785.1 Penium margaritaceum | reverse complement strand
GCAGCCTCATCGGCAGAAGCAGAGGAGGGACATGTAGCACCACCAGCAGCAGCAGTTGTGCCAGCACCACCGCGCCAGCCGCCCCCTAACGCTCCAACACCAGGTCGTAGGTACCCTCTTAGGGTGTGTTACAAGCCTGGTGAGCGCGACCATTTTTGGATGCTGCACAAACCAGAACAGATGAACGTAGCAGTTGCAGCAGATTCGGATGAGTCAACGTCATACAAGGAGGCCATGGCTGCACCGGATGTAGCAGATTGGGCGCAAGCCGTGCAGTAGGAGATACGATCGCAGCTCGACAACGGCACGTGGGAGCTGACTAAGCGTCCACCTGGACGTAAGGTGATCAAATGCAAGTGGGTGTTCAAGAAGAAGCGGGGAGCTGATGGTAACCTGGAAAAGTACAAGGCGAGGCTGGTCGCCAAGGGCTACTCGCAACAGGAGGGCATCGACTACACAGAAACTTTTACCCCTGTTGCAAAGTTTGCTTGTGTGTGCACGCTCCTCTCTTATGCAGCAGCTGAGGACTTCGAGGTTCACCACATGGATGTCAAAACGGCATTCTTGAATAGTGACTTGGAGGAGGAGATCTACATGGAGCAGCCTGAGGGGTTCGTCATGGATGGCCTGGAGCACCAGGTTTGCAAGCTGCAGAAGTTGTTGTACGGCCTCAAGCAAGTGTCGCGTGCTTGGAACCAGAAGTTGGATGTGGCGTTGCATTGCATGGGGTTTGAGCGCAGCGAGTGTGACTACAGCGTGTATCGCTGGCAGCATGAGCATGAGATCCTCATCATCATTGTCTATGTGGATGACATGCTCCTCCTTTCCAACAGCATGTCTGCACTACAGGAGTTCAAGGAGGCCATGAGGGAGCGCTTCCAGATGTCTGATCTTGGGGAGGCGTCATACTTCCTCGGCATGCAGATCACGCGTGACCGTAAATCACGCTCTCTCTCTCTACAACAGAGTCGCTACATCAAGGACGCCCTGCAGCAATTCGGCATGGCAGAGTCCAAACCCATCGGTACGCCGCTGGAGACGCGGCACTTCCTCGTGAGCTTCAGTGGAGAAGCAGATGCAGCTGAGCGGTAGAAGTACTAGAGCGCCGTTGGCAGTCTCATGTACCTGATGGTGGCACCCAGGCCGAACCTGGCATAGGCTGTGAGCGCTATGAGGTAGCACATGGCTAATCCCGGACCTGAGCACCAGAAGGCAGTGAAGCGGATCTTCCTCTTCCTTGCTGGAACCATCAACATCGGCATCACCTACAACGGCAACGACAACAACATCATCGGCTACACAGATGCAGATTGGGATTCAAATCGTGAGACCCGCAAGTCCATTTCTGGACATGTATTTCTCATGAATGGAGGTGCCATCAGTTGGTGCAGCAAGCGGCAGGTGGTATTGGCCACCTCGAGCACAGAAGTTGAGTACGTCTCTCTCAGCTTTGGAGCCAAGGAAGAAGTTTGGCTCCTGTGTCTCATGGCAGAGATGAGTGGGAGTGCAACAGTTCCAGTTCCTGTGCGCGTCAACAACCAGAGTGCAATCGCATTCGCCAAGAATCCTGAGCACCATGAACGCACCAAGCACATTGACATCCGTATCACTTCATCAGGCATATGGTGCAGGAGGGTGCTATCAAGCTGGAATTTACTCCAACCAACAGGCACCAAGCCAGTGACTCGTGAGAAGCAGCAGTTTTGCATGAAGGCATGTGGACTCAGCCCACTCTGATTGCGGCAAAGTGGGAGATTGTTGGGAAGGGAGTCATCCGGCTTAGTTTCAGGTCCACAGGAGAAAGTTCTATGCAACTTCCAGATGCCTGATCCGATCATCAATCCGAATTCGCTATTGGAAAGATCAGGTGGCAAAATATCTACGGTCCAAGTTTGAGGCCGATCCAACGGTCGGATGGGAAGATATGAATTTTTGAAGTATTTGGGGTCATCAACCGCCGATATCCGGGTGACCATGGGCGATGGCTCCATGCCTTAGCCTGAGAAAAGAAAAAGGCAAGAGATCCAGGGTCAAGACCTGATGGGAGAAATATCCAAAAAGGTCCTAGATTCTTGGGTTGCCTTGTCAGAGTGTGCTGACTAGGAAAAAAGTACCTCTCCTTACTTTTTAGGTGAGGTGAAATCCTTGTGTGCTAGACATGGATACATGGCGATTCTCCATGGGATTGTGGGTAATGTGACCACTAGGAGTATGCCATGAGAGTATTCTCTAGCTCTCTAGGTCGCGTGTGAGTGGTCAGCCTGATTGCTAGGCTGATTTCCTCCCTTGTGTGAGATTATGGACTATAGTGTGTGATCCTTAGCCTCCATGGCTAAGTGGTGTGACTTGTGAGATGGCTGACTTGCCCAAGCTCTAGCTCTATATGTACTCCATCATTTTGAGTGATTCAACAACCATTGTTCAGCACAAGTGATGCCCTTCCAATCACACATGCTCGCTGCTCCAAGGCTCCCTCTCTCCTCGAGATCCAACACAATGAGCTGGTGTAGCAAGCGGCAGGTGGTCGTGGCAACCTGAAGCATAGAAGCTGAGTATGTCTCTTTCAGCTTTGTAGCCAAGGAAGCAGTCTGGCTTCAGCATCTCATGGCGCAGATGAGTGGGAGTGCAATCGCACTCGCCAAGAATCTTGAGCACCATACACGCACCAAGCACATTGACATCGCATATCATTTCATGAGGCACATGGTGCAGGAGGGTACTATCAAGCATGAGTTTACTCCAATTAGCAAGCAGGACGCTGATTTATGCATGAAGCCAGTAATCCGTGAGAAGGAGTAATTCTGAATAAAGGCATGGGGACTCAGCCCACCCTGACTGCGGCAAAGTGAAAAATTGTTGTCAAAAGAGCCATCCGGCTCACTTTCAGGTACACAGGAGCAAGTCCCAGGAAACTACCAAAGGCCTGCTCAGATCATCAATATGACCTAACTATTCGAAAGATCAGATGGCAAAATGTCTTCGGTCCAAGTTTCAGGCCGATCCAATAGTCGGACTACGAGATATGAATTTTCAATGTTTTCAAGGTGATCGACCGCCGATATCTGGGTGACCATGGGCGATGCCTCCATGCCTTAGCCTGAGAAAAGAAAAAGGCAAGAGGTCTAGGGTGAAGACCTGATCGGAGAAATATCCAAAAAGGTCCTAGATTCTTGGGTTGCCTTGTCTGAGTGTGCTGACTAGGAAAAAGGTACTCTCCTTACTTTTTGAGGTGAGGTGAGATCCTTGTGTACTAGCCATGCACAAATGGTGATTCTCCATGGGATTGTGGGTTATGTGACAACTAAGAGTGTGACATGAGGGTATTTTCTAGCTCTCTAAGACCTGTGTGAGTGGTAAGCCTGATTGCTAGGCTGATTTCCTCCCTTGTGTGAGATTATGGACCCTAGTGTGTGAGCCTTAGCGTTCATGACTAAGTGGTCTCTAGTGAGAGGGCTGAATGCCCAAGGTCTAACTCTATATGTAGTCCATCATTTTGAGTGATTCAATAACCATTGTTCAGGACAAGTGATACCCTTCCAGTCCGACATACTTGCTGCTACAAGGCTCCCTCTCTCCTCCAGTTCCATCATTGATGACCCTGTTTTATAAGATGATCTCCAAGGTTTTTGGCTGAATTATCCATTGGTGGACTCTGTTTTTCCGTATTCCCAGTCTGCTTACCTCTACAGTTCATTTTGTGTCAAACAGATTGCTGGCAGAAACAACAACAGAAGCAGGGGCAGCGCTGCCATTCAAAGACAACGCTCATGATCACTAGACCTCAAGATGGCAGCAGCAGGTGTGCTAACAGCAGCCCAGCCTTTGGAGAGGGTGAAAGGATGCGCTTTTTTCATGTTTTGGAAGATCGGTACCCGCCTCCTTTTGGAGGAGAGGGGCTTGTGGGAACTGGTGAGTATCGACGAGCACGCTTCGTCTCCACAGGCAAAAGGCATCACCGCAGCGCAGGTGGTGGCGAGGCAAACATCGCAAAAAGGTATAGTAGATGCAACTCCATCTACAACTACAACAGCGGTGTATGAATAGTGAACGAAGAAGGACAGGCAGGCCTAAAAGCTGCTTGTCAACACCATCTCCAACTTGCATCTTTGATACCTCAGTGATAAGGCTATTGCAAAAGAGGAGTGGGACACGTTGTACAAGAAACATGAGAGCAAGGATCCTGTATTCCTCATGCTTTGGAGGAGAAGATGATGGCGTGGAAAATGCATGGTGGCGAAGGGATGGAGGCGTACTTGGACAGGACAAAGGAGCTGGCGAAGCAGCTCAAAGCGGCTCGCAACCCTGTGGAAGATACGCGCTTTGTCTTCCTCTTGCTGAGGGAACTCCGAACGATCATAACAGGGTGCGAGAGACGTTGGAGTACCAACCGACTCTCCGTTGGAAAAGGAGTCATCCGGCTCTGTTTCAAGGAGCTTACTCCATACGAGCAAGCTCCTGGAACCTACCTGATGCGGATTCTGATTATCAATCTCGGTTCCTCATTCGTAAGATGAGGTGGGAAAAAGTCTATGATCCAAATTTGAGGCCAATCCAATGATCGAATTAGGAGATTTGAACTTTCAAAGTTTCCGGGATCATCGACCGCCGATATGTGGGTGACCATGGGCGATTGCTCCATGCCTTAGCCTACGAAAAGAGAAAAACAAGAGGTCCAAGGTCAACACCTGATGGGAGAAATATCCAGAAAGGTCCTAGATTCTTGGGTTTCCTTGTCAGAGTAGGGTGCCTAGAAAAAGGTACATGTCTTAACTATTTAGATGAAGTGAGATCCTTGTGTGCTAGCCATGGAAACATGGTGATTCTCCATGGGATTGTGAATAATGTGATTACTAGGAGTGTTCCATGAGAGTATTTTCTAGCTCTCTAGGTCGTGTGTGAGTGATCAGCCTGATTTCTAGGCTGATTCCTCTCTTATGTGATTATGGACTCTAGTGTGTGAGCCTTAGCCTCCATGGCTAAGTGGTCTGGCTTGGGAGGGGACTGACTTGCCCAAGCTCTAGCTCTATATGTACACTATCATTTTGAGTGATTTAACAACCATGCTTCAGCACAAGTGATGCCCTTCTAGTCCCACATGCTTGCTGGTCCAATACTCCCTCTATCCTCCAGTTCGAACACAATCTTCAAGCCATGGAAACACGTGATTGGAACTGGAGGACAGAGGGAGTCTTGGAGTAGCAAGCATGTGGGACTGGAATGGCATCACTTGTGGTAAAGAATGGTTGTTGAATGACTCCAAATGATGGAGTACATATAGAGCTAGAGCTTGGGGAGGTCAGCCCTCTCACAAGCCACATCACTTAGTCATGAAGGCTAAGGCTCACACACTAGAGTCCATAATCTCACACAAGAGAGGAGATCAGCCTAGCAATCAGGCTGAGCACTCACACGTGACTTATAGAGCTAGAAAATACTCTCATGGTACACTCCTAGTGGTCACATAACCCACAATCACGTGGAGAATCACCATGTGTCCATGGCTAACACACAAGGATCTTACCTAACTTAAAAGATGAGAGGTACCTTTTTCCTAGTCAGCACACTCTGACAAGGCAACCCAAGAATCTAAGACCTTCTAGATATTTCTCCTATCAGGTCTTGACCCTAGACCTCCTGTCTTCTTCTTTTCTCAGGCTTAGGCATGGATCTATCGCCCTCTGCTCTAGGTCCTTGCTTGGACTGCGGTTCTTGATATACACCGTAGTGCTTACTACTTCGGTCCAAAAGTCATAGGTGAGCCAAGCCGCGTGCAGCATGGAGCGTGCCGACTCAACGATGGTGCTGTTGGCGGGTTCTGCTATACCGTTTTGCTACGGTGAGTATGGTGCGTTGTGCTGCGCCTTGATGCTTACTGTTGCGCGAAGTCCTGGAACTCCTTGCTAAAGTACTCTCCACTGCGGTCGCTGCGCAGCACCTTGATTTCCTTGCTAGTCTGGTTCACCACCATGGCCTTAAACTCCTTGAACCTGTCTAATCACAGCTCCTTCGAGGAAAGGAAGTACACAGCACTGTAACGGCTGAAATCATCAATGAAGGAGAGAAAATACGTAGAGCCTCCAAAGCTCTGGGTCTATATCGGGCTACACAAGTCTTTGAGGACCAGCTCCAGCACCTCCTTTGTGAGCTCCCTTGCTCGCAAGAACGTCTCGCGATAATGCTTCCCCTCTAAACACCCAATGCATAACTGCTGCTCAAAGTTAGAAATGGTGGGTAAGTTACGCACCATCTGCTTCGTTTGAAGTTGCTGCAAGACGCGCATGTTGATGTTGCCACAGCGTGCATGCCAGCTTTTGCCATCTATCGCATGCACCACTACTGCAAGACTTTGCTCCCGCAGGATCTTCGTCGCTCGTAACAGGTGGTACATGTGGCCTTCCTTCACCGACCTGGCCAACTCCTCTCCTGTTTCCTTGTCAAAGAGGTAGCCATAGTCGTCGTCAAAGACATCTCGCAGTCCTGTAATCGTGAGAGAGGACACTGAGAGAAGATTGAACGCAACATTACCTATGTACAACACGCAATAGAATACTCCTTCTTGAATACCACGTGGGGTCTCCAACGACATCTCCACAATCCTAATCCCCTTAGCATACACCACCCAATCATCACCCAAAGCAACCGGTCGGGTGGGAATAGAGAGCAGCTGCGTAAACAACTCCCTGTGGTCCGTCACACCCTTAGTCCTTGTACCACGCCAGATCTGCCTTTTCCTTCTGCGACATGTCAGACTTCGCCATGAAGAGGCGATCGCTGTTTGAATTGGAGGAGAGAGAGAGCCTTGGAGCAACAAGCATGAAGGATTGGAAGGACATCACTTGTGCTGAAGAATGGTTGTTAAATCACTCAAAATGATGGAGTATATATAGAGCTAGAGCTTGGGCAAGTCAACCCTCTCAAAAGCCACAACTCTTTGCCATGGAGGCTAAGGCTCAGACACTAGAGTCCATAATCTCACACAAGGGAGGAAATCAGCCTAGCAATCAGGCTGACCACTCATACACAACCTACAGAGCTAGAAAATGCCCTCATGGCATACTCCTTGTGGTCACATAACCCACAATCCCATGGAGAATTGCCATGTGTCCATGGCTAGCTCACAAGGATCTCACCTCACCTAAAAAGTAAGGAGAGGTACCTTTTTCCTAGTCAGCACACTCTCATAAGGCAACCCAAGAATCTAGGATCTTTTTGGATATTTCTTCCATCAGGTCTTGACCCTGGACCTCTTGCCTTTTTCTTTTCTCAGGCTAAGGCATGGAGCCATCGTCCATGGTCAACCGGATATCGGCGGTTGATGACCCTAAAAACTTCAAAAATTCATATCTCCCCATTCTTCCGTTGGGTCGGCCTCAAACTTGGACTGTATGAATTTTGCCACCTGGTCATCCATGACGAGTCCCTCCGGCTGCTCCATGTAAGTCTCTTTCTCCATTCAGGAACGTTGTCTTGACGTCCATGTGGTGGAACTCAAAGTACTTTGCTAATGCGTAGGAAAGGAGCGTACGGACACATGCAAACTTTGCAACAGGAGCAAAGGTTTCCGTGTAGTCAATTCCTTCCTGTTGCGAGTAGCCCTTGGCGACGAGCCTCGCCTTGTACTTTTCGACGTTGCCATCTACGTCCCTCTTCTTCTTGAATACCCACTTGCACTTGATTACCTTGCGTCCAGGTGGATGCTCAGTCAACTCCCACGTATCGTTGTCCAACTGCAATTTTATCTCTTGTTGCACAGCTTGCGCCCAATCTGCTGCATTAGGTGTAGCCATGGCTTCCTTGTACGAAGTCGGCTCATCAGAGTCTGCTGTAACTGCGACTTTCATCTGGTTTGGTTTTTTGAGCATCCAGAAATGCTCGTGTTTACCAGGCTTGTAGCGTACCCTGAGAGGGTACCTGCGACCAAGTATTGGAGTGTCAGCACGCGGCTGGCGCGGTACTGTAGGCACGACTGCTTCTGCTGATGGTGGTGTATCTTCTTCGTCTACTTCTACCGATGAGGCCACTATATTTACTAAATCAGACATGGAAGAGTAGACTGGTTCTCCCACTTTCATAGTGGAGGAAAGATCAGAAGACAGTGGGTCAGGAAGGATATCTGCTCCCACTGCTTCATCCACTGCTGCTTCTACTGCCTCTTCGAAGACAATATCCATGTGTCGATGATGTGCTCTCATTGAAGACGATATCCATGGAGATGATGACGTGGCATGTATCCCTCTCGTAAAGGTGATACGCCTTACTTGTCACATCGTAGCCAATCATTAGCATTTTACCCTCTTCGCGTCCCACTTTTGCCGCTTCTCCTTTGGCACGTGCATGTGCGCAAAGCTGTCCAACGCGCGAAGATGACCCATGCTCAGCTTCTTGCCAAACCATACCTTGTACAGCGTCATCTGTTCCAAGGCCTTGGTTGGACTGCGGTTCTTGATATACACTACAGTGCTCACTACTTCCGTCCAAAAATCGTAGGTGAGCCGAGGCGCGTGTAGCATGGAGTGCGCCGACTCAACGATGGTGCGGTTGGCACGTTCTACTACGCCATTCTGCTGCGGCGAGTATGGTGCGGTGTGCTGCGCCTTGATGCCTGCTGCTACGAGGTAGTCCTGGTGTTGGGAAAAGAGCCATCCCGTTCAGTTTCAGGTCCACAGGAGCAAGTTCTAGGAAACTACCAGATGCCTACTACGATTGTCAATCCAACTTTATCATTGGAAAGATCAGGTGGCAAAATGTATACGGTTCAAGTTTGAGGCCGATCCAACGGTCGTATTCGGAGATATCAATTTTAAACGTTTTCGGGGTGATTGACCGCCGATATCCAGTTGACCATGGACGATGGTTCCATGCCTGAGAAAAGAAAAAGGCAAGAGGTCCAGCGTCAAGACCTGATTGGAGAAATATCCAAAAAGGTCCTTGATTCTAGGGTTGCCTTATCAGAGTGTACTGACTAGGAAAATGTACCTCTCCTTACTTTTTAGGTGAGGTGAGATCCTTGTGTGCTAGCCATGGACACATGGCGATTCTCCATGGGATTGTGGGTTATGTGACCAGTAGGAGTGTACCATGAGAGCATTTTCTAGCTCTCTAGGTCGTATGTGAGTGGTCAGCCTGATTCCTAGGCTGATTTCCTCTCTTGTGTGAGATTATGGACTTTAGTGTGTGAGCCTTAGCCTCCATGGCTAAGTGGCAAGGCTTGTAAGAGGGCTGACTTGCCCAAGCTCTAGCTCTATATGTACTCCATCATTTTGAGTGATTCAACAACCATTCTTCACTACAAGTGATTCCCTTCCAGTCCGTCATGCTCGCTACTAGAAGGCTCCCTCTCTCCTCCAGCTCCAACACTTGGTATAAGAGCCATGTTCTGCTACTTTCAGCAAGCACAAGCTCACTTTCAGAGTGACAAGTTGGGGTCAAACCTTCACCAGATTTGACAAGCTTTCAAACGAGCCCAAGATGGTGAAGATCCAACAGTCGGATAGTAAGTTATGCCCAAAACGAGGTCGGCGAGGGCTACATTCTTCTCTCTAAGTAAGATTGTCGCCTTGTGATGACTATAACTCTCTTGTTTCTTTGTCAAATCTAAGAAGTAGCACATACAAATTGAAGTATTTTTCCTAAGCTTTCTATAGGTGCAAAAATATTTGCATTCCATCAATACGTTTGGGAGAAACGTTGTTTACAAGCTGGCTGGTGTGACCAGGAATAGGAGCAGAAGCATACCCTGTTTTCAAGAGGGTATATCTTTTAAACTGCCCTTTTGATGACCCTGTTTTATGGGTGGATCTGAAATCTTTTGAGCTCTATTTTCCAGTGGTGGGCTCGGGTCTTCAAAATTCCCTGTCTGCTCTCCTCTACAGTCCATTTTCTGTCCGACAGATTTCTGGCCGAAGCAGCAGGAGAAGCAAGGGAGCGCTGCCAGTCAAGGGCAGCACTGCGCATCACCAAGGCTCAAAATGGCAGCAGCAAGCATGGTAATAGCAACCCAGCCCTTGGAGAGGCTAGGAGGACGGGCCAACTTCATGTTTTGGAAGTTCCGTACCCGCCTCCTTTTGGAGGAGAGGGATGTATGTGAGGTGGTGAGCGGCGAAAAGTGCGCTCCGCCTCCAAAGGCAAAAGGCAGCACCGCAGCGGAGGTGGTGGCGAGGAAGACGCCATACAAAGATACAACAGATGCAAGTTCATCTACAACTGCAGAGGTGGCATATGAGGGGAGGAAGAAGGAGAGGCAGGCCTACAGGCTGCTTGTCAATACCATCTCCAACCAGCATCTTCAGTACGTGAGTGACAAGGTTACTGCAAACGAGGGATGGGACACATTTTGCAAGAAGTATGAGAGCAAGGATCCTGCATTCCTTATGCTTTTGGAGGAGAAGATGATGACATTTAAAATGCAGGATGGGAAGGGATGGAGGCGTGCTTGGAGAGGGCAAAGGAGCTGGCCAAGCAATTGAAAGCGGCCGGCAACCCTGTGGAAGACACGCACTTCGTCCTCGTCTTGCTGAGGGGACTCCCAACGAGCTATGACATGGTGCGAGAGACGTTGGAGTGCCAGCCAACTCTCGATCTCGACCTCATCTACACACACGTGGTACAGGTAGAAGTGCATCGCAATGCAGGTAAGCACAATGGCAGTAGTAGCAGTAATGAAGCAGTTTTCATTGCCATGGGCTCATGCAACCCGCAGCAGCAGCAGTCCAGGCAGCACAGAGGCAAGAAGAAGGGCAAGTGCCACTATTGCCACAAAGAGGGGTACTACAAGAAAGAGTGCTTCAAGTTCAAGAGGCACCAGAAGGAACAGCAGCAGCAGCAGCAAAAGCAACAATCTCCAGAGCAACAGCAGCAGTAGTCACCGTTACGTCAGCAGCAGTAGCTGCAGCAGCAGAACCAGAACGGCGTGTGCCATTTTGGCAACATGAATGTGGCTAAGGAGGTGCGTAATCGCCTCTGCATGGCAATCTCTGACATGTCGCAGAAGGAGAAGGCGAATCTGGCGTGGTACAAGGACTCGGGGTGTACAAACTGCTTGACACACCACAAGGAGTGATTTACGTAAATGATCTCAATTCCCCCTCGACCAATTGCTTTGGGTGATGATCGGGTTGCGTATGCTGAGGGATTTGACATTGTGGAGATGTGGTTGGAGACCCCGTGTGGCATTGAAGTGGGGGTATTCCATGGCGCGCTGTATGTACCTGATGCTACATTCAACCTTCTCTCAGTGTCCTCTCTCACCAAGACAGGACTCCGCGTCGTCTTTCACGATGAGTATGGCTACATCCTTGACAAGGAAACAGGAGAGGAGTTGGCCAGGTCGGTGAAGGAAGGCGACATGTACTGCCTGCTGGGAGGAACCAAGATCCCGCGCGAGCAGACTCTTGCAGCAGAGGAGCAGGTCAGAGATGGCAAAATCTGGCATGAGCGCTACGGTCACATCGGCATGAGCTACTTCCAGCAACTTCAAACGAAGTATATGGTGTGTGACTTACCCACCATCTCTAACTTTAAGCAGTAGTTTTACATCGGCTGTTTGGAGGGAAAGCAACATCGCAAGGCGCTCTCTGGAGCAGGAGAGCGCGTGAAGGAGGTGCTCGAATTGGTCCACACAGACTTGTGTGGCCCAATGCAGACCCAGAGCTTTGGAGGCTCTAGGTATTTTCTCACCTTCATTGATGATTTCAACCGTTACACTGCTGTGTACTTCCTTTCCTCCAACGATCAGTGCTTTGACAGGTTCAAGGAGTTCAAGGCCATGGTGGAGACCAGACTTGCAAGAAAATCAAGGCGTTGTACTACGACCGCGGTGGAGAGTACCTGAGCAAGGAGTTTCAGGACTACCTCGCAGCAGCAGGCATCAAAGCACAGCGCACCACGCCATACTCGCCGCAGTGGAACGGCGTAGCAAAACGTGCCAACCGCACCATCGTTGAGTCGGCGCGCTCCATGTTGTACGCGGTTCAGTTGACCTACGACTTTTGGGCCGAAGCAGTGACCACTTCGGTGTACATCAAGAACCGCAGTCCAACCAAGGTCCTAGAACAGATGACGCCGTACGAGGCGTGGTTCAACAAGAAGCCGAGCGTGGGTCATCTTTGCGCATTTGGCAGCTTGGCGCACATGCACGTGCCAAAAGAGAAGCGGAAAAAGAAGGACGCGAAGAGCGCGCACATGCTGACAATTGGCTACGACGTTGCAAGTAAGGCATATCGCCTGTACGAGAGGGATACAGGCCACGTCATCATTTCCAGAGACGTCGTCTTCAACGAGAGCAACGTTATTGGCACCAACATTGTTTGTGAAGAGGCAGCAGAAGCAGCAGCTAAGAAGGCAGTGGGAGCAGACATACTCCCTGACCCCGTATCTCCTGACCCTTCCTCTATTGTGACAGTGGGAGAACCGATCTATTCCCCCCATGTCTGATGCAGCAGATACAGCGGTCTCATCCACAGAAGCCGAGGAAGAAGATGCACCACCATTAGCAAGAGCAGATGTGCCGGCAGCACCAAGCCAGCCGCCTGTTAACGCTCCAGCACCAGGTCGAAGGTACGCTCTCAGGGTGCGCTACAAGCCTGATGAGCGCGGGCATTTCTGGATACTCCAGAAACCAGACCAGATGAACGACGCACTTGTAGCAGACTCTGATGAACCGACGTTGTACAAGGAGGCCATGGCATCACAAAATGTAGCAGATTGGGCGCAAGCTATGCAGCAAGAGATACAGTCGCAACTCGAGAAGAGTACGTGGGAGCTGACTGACTGTCCACCTGGACGCAAGGTAATCAAGTGCAAGTGGGTGTTCAAGAAGAAGCGGGGAGCAGATGGCAACTTGGAAAAGTACAAGGCAAGGCTGGTCACCAAGAGCTACTCGGAGCACGAAGGCATCGACTACACGGAAACCTTTGCTTGTGTTGTAAAATTTGCCTCTATGCGTACGCTCCTTTTGTATGCAGCAGCAGAGGACTTTGAGGTCCACCACATATGTCAAGACGGTGTTCCTGAACAGTGACCTTGAGGAGGAGATTTACATGGAGTAGCCGGAGGGAATCGTCATGGATGGCTGGGAGTACCTGGTGTACAAGCTACAGAATTCGCTGTACGACCTCAAGCAAGCGTCGCGTTTTTGGAACCAGAAGTTAGATGCGGCATTGCAGTGCATGGTCTTTGAGCGTAGCGAATGTGACTACAGCGTCTATCGCTGGCAGCATGGTCATGAGGTGCTAATCATCAACGTCTATGTGGATGACATGCTCCTCCTTTTCAACATCATGTGTGCACTGTAGGAGTTCAAAGAGGCCATGTAGGAGCGGTTCCAGATGTCTGATCTCAGGGAGGCATCATACTTCCTCGGTATCCAGATCACGCGTGATCGCAAATCACGCTCTTTCACTGTACTAGAGACGCTACATCAAGGATGTCTTGCAACAGTTTGGCATGGCAGAGGCAAAACCTATCGGCACGCCACTGGAGACGTAGCAGTAGCTCGTGAGCTTCAACCGAGAACCGGATGTAGCTAAGCGACAGAAGTACGAGAGTGCTGTCGGCAGTCTCATGTACCTGATAGTTGCAACCAGGCCGGACCTCGCACAAGGTGTTAGCGCTGTGAACTTGCACATGACAAACCTTGGACCTAAGCACCAGAAGGCAGTGAAGCGCATCTTCCGCTACCTTGCTGGAACCATCAACATTGGCATCACTTATAACGGCAACAACAACAACATCATCGGCTACACGAATGCAGATTGGACTTCAAATCCTGAGGACTGCAAGTCCATTTCTGGATATGTGTTCTGCATGAATGGTGGAGCCATCAGCTGGTGCACCAAGAGCACGTGGTCGTGGCCACCTCAAGCACGGAAGCTGAGTACGTATCTCTCAATTTTAAAGCCAGGAAGCAGTTTGGCTTCAGCGTCTCATGGCAGAGATGAGTGGGAGTCCAGCACTTTCAATTCCTGTGCGCGTCGACAACCAGAGCGCAATCACACTCGCCAAGAACCCTGAGCACCATGCACGCACCAAGCACATTGACATCGCATATCAGTTCATCACGCATATGGTACAGGAGGGTGCTATCAAGCTAGAGTTTACTCCAACGAGCAATCAAGTCGCTAATTTCTGTACCAAGCCGGTGACCCGTGAGAAGCAGCAGTTCTACATGAAGGCATGTGGACTCAGGCCCACTTTGACAGTGGCAAAGTAGGAGATTGTTGAGAAAAATGCCATCCCGCTCAGTTTCAGGTCCACAGGAGCAAGTTCCAGGAAACTACCGGATGCGTGCTCTGATCCTCAATCCGACTTTACTATTAGAAAGATTAGGTGGCAAAATATCTTCCGACTAAGTTTGAGTTGATCAAACAGTCGGATTGGGAGATATGAATTTTCAAAGTTTTCAGAGTCATCGACCGCCGATATCCGGGTGACCATGATGGATGGCTCCATGCCTCATCCAGAGAAAAGAAAAACGCAAGAGGTCTTGGATCAAGACCTGATGCAAGAAGGTCAAGACCTTCGCCATCATGCATTTTCAACGCCATCATCTTATCATCCAAAAGCATGAGGAATGCAAGATCCCTGTTCTCATAATTCTTACACTATGTATTCCAACCCCCTGTTACAATAGTCTTGTCACTCACGTACTGAAGATGCGGGTTGGAGATGGTGTTGACAAGCAGCTTGTAGGCCTGCCTGTCCTTCTTCTTCTACTCCTCCTATGCCGTCGCTCATGTTGTAGATGAACTTGCATCTGCTGCACCCTTTTGTGGCGTCTTTCCCGCCACGACCTCTCTTGCGATAATGCCTAAACCCTAAACTTTGAAAATTCATATCTCCTAATCCGACAGTTGGATCGGCCTGAAACTTAGACCGTAGACATTTTCCCACTTGATCTTCTCAATGGTCAAGTTGGATTGACAATCGGAGCAGGTATGTAGTAGTTTCCTTGAACTTGCTCCTGTGGACCTGAAACTGAGCCAGATGGCTCCTTTTCCAACAATCTCCCACTTTGTCGCAGTTGCAGTAGGCAGAGTCCACATGCTTTCATGCAGAACAGCTGCTTCTCACAGGTTAGTGGCTTGGTACAGAAACCAACGACTTGCTTGTTGGTTGGAGTAAAATCCAGCTTAAGAGCACTCTCCTCCACCATGTTCCTCATGAAGTAATATGCGATGTCAATGTGCTTGGTGCATGAATGTTGCTCAGGATTCTTGGCGAGTGTAATTGCGCTGTGGTTGTTGACGCGCACAGGAACTGGAACTGTTGTACTCCGACTCATCTCTCCCATGGGACGCTGGAGCCGAACTGCTGCCTTGGCTCCAAAGCTGAGAGGGACGTACTCAGCTTCCGTGCTTGAGATGGCCACGACAACCTGCCGCTTGTTGTACTAGCTGATGGCCCCACAATTCATGAGGAACACATGTCCAGAAATGGACTTGCGGTACTCAGGGTTTGAAGTCTAGTCTCCGTCTGTATAGCCGATGATGTTGTTGTTGCCGTTGTAGGTGATGCCGGTGTTGATGGTCCCAGCAAGGTAGCGGAAGATCCGCTTCACTGCCTTGTGGTGCTCAGGTCCGGGATTGGCCATGTCCTAGCTCACGGTGCTAACAGCCAGTGCAAGGTCCGGTCTAGATGCCAACATCAGGTACATGAGATTCCCGACGGTACTTTGGTACTTATGCCGCTCAGTTGCATCCGCTTCTCTATTGAAGGTCACAAGGTACTGCCACGTCTCTAGCGCCGTGCGGATTCGTTTGGCCTCTGCCATGCCGAACCGCTGCAAGACATCCTTGATGTTGCGGCTTTGTTGCAGCGAGAGAGAGCGTGATGTGCGGTCACACGTGATCTAAATACCAAGTATGATGCCTCACTGAGATCAGACATCTTGAAGTGCTCCTGCATGGCCTCCTTGACCTCCTGCAGTGCGGACATGCTGTTAGAAAGGAGCATGTCATCCACATAGACAATGATGATGAGCACCTCATGACTATGCTGCCAACAATCTTGCTCAGGTACTCTCCACTTCGGCCGCTGTGCAGCGCCTTGATATTCTTGCTAGTCTGGTTCTCCACCATCGCCTTGAACTCCTTGAACCTATCAAAGCAGTGGTCCCTGGAGGAAAGGAAGTACACAGTAGCATAACGGCGGAAATCATCAATGAAGGTGAGACAATGCCTAGAGCCTCAAAAGCTCTGGGTGTGCATCGGGCCATACAAATCTGTGTGGACCAGCTCCAGCACGTTCGTCGCGCGCTCTCCTGCTCCTGGGAAGGCCTCGCGATGTTGCTTGCCCTCCAAACAACCGATGCATAACTGTTGTTCAAAGTTAGAGATGGTGGGGAAGTCACGTTCAAAGTTTGAAGTTACTGCAAGGCGCGCATGCCAATGTGGCCGTAGTGTACATGCCAGATTTCGCCATTTCTGGCCTGCACCATTGCTGCAAGACTCTGCTCACGCGGGATCTTGGTTGTACATGGCCTTCACCGACTTGGCCAACTCCTCTCTTGTTCCCTTGTTGAGGATCTAACCATAGTCGTTGTCAAAGACGACGCGCGATCCTGTGTTGGTGAGAGAGGACACTGAGAGAATTTTGAACGCAGCATCAGGTACATACAGCATGCCATGGAACACTCCCACTACAATGCCACGCGAGTCTCCAACCACATCTCCACAATCCCAATCCCCTCAGCATACACCACCCGATCATCACCCAAAGCAATTGGTGGAAGGAGAATGGAAAGTAGCTGCGTAAATCACTCTTTGTTGTACGTCAGACTCTTGGTACACCCAGAGTCCTTGTACCACGACAGATCCGCCTTTTCCTTTTGCGACATGTTAGACTTCGCCATGAAGAGGCGGCCGCGCACCTCCTTGGCCACGTTCATGTCACCAAAATGGCGCACGCCGGTCTGGTTCTACTGTTGCTGTTGCTGCTGCTGACGTTATTGTACCTGTTGCTGCTTTTGCTGTAGAGATTGCTGCTTTTGCTGTTGCTGCTGCTATTGCTCCTTCTATTCCCTCTTGAACTTGAAGCACTCTTCCTTGTAGTGCCCTTCTTCTATAATAGTGCATCTTGTTCTTGTTCTTGCCTCTTTGCTGCCCGAACTGCTGTGCTGCTGGTTGCGTGGGCTAATAGCCATGAAAGCTACTTCACTGCTGCTATTGCCGCCATTGCGCTTTGCGGTATTGCGATGCAGCTCTACGTGCACCAGGTGCGTGCGGATGTCGAGAGTCGGCTTATTAGTATTTCATTAGCTCTACCAAGTATTTTTCCTAAGCTTACCATTGGAGTATAAATATTCCCATTCCATTAGTACGTTTGTGAGAAATGCCATATGCAAGCTTGCTGGTCTGAGATGGAGTAGGAGTAGTAGCATATCCTATTTTTAAAACGGCATATCTCTGAAAATCCCGTTTTGATGACCCTATTTTATGGGTTGATCTAAAATATTTTGAGCTGAATTTTCCAGTGCAAGGCTTCGTTTGCTGGCCTCTACAATCCAGTTTCTGTCAGACAGATTTCAGGCAAAAGCCATAGCAGTAGCAGGGATAGCGACGCCACTCAAGAGCAGTATTGAGCATTACCAAAGCTCAAAATGGCAGCAGCAAGCGTGGTAATAGCAGTCCAGCCTTTGGAGAGGGTGGAAGGATGCGCCATTTTCACATTTTGGAAGATCCCTACCCGTCTCCTTTTAGGGAAGAGGAGCTTGTGGGAGGTGGTGAGCGGCGAGCGCGCTCTGTCTCCACAGGCAAAAGGTATCATCGTAGCGCAGGTGGTGGTAGGACAGACGTCGCAAAAGGTGTAGGAGATGTAAGTTCATCTACAACTACAGTAACGGCATATGAGGAGTGGAAGAAGAGAGATAGGCAGGGCCAAAGGTTCCTTGTCAAAACTTTCTCCAACCCGCATCTTCGATACTTGAGTGACAAGGCTAATTCAAAAGAGGGATGGGACACGTTGTGCAAGAAGTATGAGAGCAATGATCCTGCATTCCTCATGCTTTTGGAGGAGAAGATGATGGCGTTGAAAATGTAGGCTGGCGAAGGAATAGAGGCGTTCTTGGAAAGGGCAAAGGAGTTGGCAAAGTTTTGAAAGCAGCCGGTAACCCTGTGGAAGAGACATGCTTCGTCCTCCTCTCACTTAGGGGACTCCCAACGAGCTATGACACGGTGCAAGAGACGTTAGAATGCCAACCGACTCTTTGTTGGAAAAGGAGCTATCTGGCTCAGTTTCAGATCCACAGAAGCAAGTTCCTGGAAACTACCAGATGCAACCTCCGACTGTCAATCCCACTTCACCATTGGTAAGATCAGGTTGCAAAATATCTACGATCCAAGTTTGAGGCTGATCCAATGGTCAGATTAGGAGATATGAACTTTCAAAGTTTTCGGGGTCATCGAGGCCTATATCTGGGTGACCATGGGCGATGGCTTCAGGCCTAAGCCTGAAAAAAGAAAAACGCAAGAGGTCTAAGGTAAAGACCTGATGGGAGAAATATCTAAAAAGGTCCTAGATTCTTGGGTTGCCTTTTCAGAGTATGGTGACGAGAAAAAAGGTACCTCTCCTAACTTTTTAGGTGAAGTGAGATCCTTGTATGCTAGCCATGTACACATGGCGATTCTCCATGGGATTAACGGTTATGCGACCACAAGGAGTGTGCCATGAGAGCATTTTCTAGATCTCTAGGTCGTGTCTGAGTGGTCAGCCTGATTGCTAGGCTGATTTCCTCCCTTGTGTGAGATTATGGACTCTAGTGTGTGAGCCTTAGCCTTCATGGCTAAGTGGTGTGCTTGTGAGGGGGCTGACTTACCGAAGCCCTTGCTCTATATGTATTGGAAAAGCAGGATCTTCATCACCACAAGGCCGATTCCTGATCGAGTGGAACCGATGGACAGTTCTCCTCGTCAGCCATCCACTGTCCAAATTTCAGCCAATTTGGATGGCTCGACTTGGAGATATGAGCAAAAGGAGAAAAGTGACATAGTTTATGTCACTATCTCACACGTGTCCTACTTTGTGCTCGGCATGGGCACCTGGGGTACAAAAGGCAAGAGGGCTGGGGGAGAGGTCGCCACTCTCTCCCCCACCCCTCGGCCTACCTTACCGGACTCTACTCTACTGGACTCTGCTCTACCGATGACGGGGTCAGTTACCGTCGTCCGGGAGTCTAACCTGGTACGAGGGCCTGCCGCAGCCTCCTATTGATTTAATGGGATACTCTGGACGGTCACCTTATGTCCTGGCGCAATTTGCGGAAATACAGGTCATGGCCTCGGTGAGGACCGAGTGTAAGTACGAGAGTGCGAGCGTGAGCTCCTCTCGATACGATGCGTGCTGACGTGGCTTCTGGTGGAGCAGTGGAAACACGGACCGAAGCATCGGATCGAGAGAACAGAGCTACAAGATCTTTATAAACTAGGGATCGATGGATGGGAGAGCATCGCGTAGACAATGGAGCGATCGCAGCCGTCGCGGGATCGAGAGTACAAGCACGAGCTCCTCTTCACTCAACGAGCAAGAAGATCGACGGAAGGAGAGGACCTGTCGCAGATCCGGATGATCTCATCCGTGGATCGCACCGAGGGCGCTGGGCATCCGCCAACCTTGGTCGCTCGGTGAGTGGGAACACTGACCGGCGTCCGGGACGCTTAAGGAAGACACAAGCGGACCGGACAAACCAAGCCCGTGCATTCTGCTTGCTCTTTGTATTTCCTAGTCACTAGACTAGTACAAATAGGTAGTAGTTTCATTTGTAGATTGCTTCGTCTGTACTGCACCATTTATCAAGTATAGCATATCGTTGGAAAGCTCAAGAGACGAGCCGTGTATCCTTGACCTCCGTGTAACCTCTTGAATCGTCAGTGTGTAACAGAAAGAGATCCTTTGCAGCGTTCAGTTGCAGTGTGTACAACACAGTGGATTTCAGCCACAATTGTTTGATTTGCTGTATCTCCTGAGACACCTATGATCCTGGAGAAGTGCTAATTTACACATTTGGTATCAGAGCAGGAGGTGCCTTTACCAGGAGCAGTCATCACCATGGCGTTACTCACAGGAAGCTCCCATCATGATCATTTCAAGATACCAATCTTCAATGGCGAGGACTACCAATCTTTTGCGTTCAACATGAAAATGGTATTCATGAACAAGGGACTATGGGGAGTGGTCACCGACCCACTTACAGACGTCGTGGAAGCTAACGCCTCCATTGAAGAGAAAATCAGTCACAAAAGGCGATGTGACCAAGCGTTTACAATCCTGGCTATGCAACGGGAAGAGCGGCTCAAATTTCTCATTCGAGACAACAATGCGGACCTCTGTCCGAGAACTGCATGGCGAGCCCTCAAGCGACGTTACCACAAGATCAGCGACGATGAGCTGGGTCATCTACTAAAAGAATTTCATACTCAGAAAATGGAGGAACACACTCAGCTTGAAGATCATATCAGCCATTTAAAAGACCTTTCCAGTCGTATCACAGCCTTGGGTGAAGTCATTTCTGAAAGAGTGCTTGTTCAGACCTTGTTTCAGAGCCTTCCGACACGTTTTCAATACACAGTGAAGCGCCTTCAAACCTTCAACAACGACTGACAGGAAGATGATGAAAAGATTGCACTCATTGGGTCTGCTGTTAAGAGCGCTCTAGACGCCATTGGGAACGCTGTCCCAGAAGCATTAGCAGCGGTACAAGCAGCAGCAGGACCAGCAGCGGCCGCAGCAGCAGCAGCAGCCAAGCCACATGTGCTGACCATTGAGAAGGCAACACAAGCCCTTATGCTGGACGAAGATGCCTACATCAAAGAAAACGGGGGTGAAGTCAGACTCTATGCAAAATATCAAGGACGACCAGATCGACGAACGAAGAAGTACTAGACCTATGGGAATGCTCGTCCTAGCACCAACCAAGGCACTCAAGCCACCTATCAACCTCGACCTGGATATCCTCAACAAGCTCCCAGGCCCTACGCTCATCCAGGGGATCGTATCTGTTGGCGATGCAACAAAAAGGGGCATATCCAACTTGACTGCCTGACTCGTCCAAAGCAACGACCACGATTCAATGCGCCATCGCGCAACACTCCGAATGCTTTTCTCACTGATGAGACACCATCAGCCTTTCTCTCAGCTTTCTCAACACTGTTGGCTGACTTCTCTCATCTCATCTCAGGCCTTACAAGTCACAATTCCTCTGACACGCAGCAAAACTCGGACAGTGACACCATTCCCCAGCTAAATTTCTTCACAGCCGACGCCAACGACTTCGAACAACACCCTTCAGATTCAAGTGGAGCAAATTCTGATCTCTCAACCAGTCATGAAATACCCATCCTCAAAGAACTGGCAATGTGCTCCGTCGACTGTGCTTACCTACTCGCTACGGGAGTTCTTCCCTGGATCATTGACTCGGGATGCACCAAGCACATGACCTGTCGCAAGGAATGGTTCACCACCTACACTCAGTATGCACAACCTTGCAGAGTTCGTGTGGGTGATGGAATACTCATTCCAGTCTACGGTGAAGGTACAGTGCAAGTACTTATTACCCTTCAAGGGCAGCAGGTGACACGCACCTTCAGCCAGGTCTTATTCGTCCCTGAACTTGCGACAAATCTCCTATCCGTCGGACGCATCAATGACAACGGCTTCAAAGTAGTTTTAGATTTGGACAAGAACTGCAAGATTCTGGACAACAAAGGAAATCTAGCTGCCGTTGCTACTCGCACTGGTCACTTGACAATTCTCGACTCAGAGGAGGTGCCATCAGCTATGCTGACAAATGAACCAGAAGTCGCATTCATGGCAGCTGTTTCTTCTGGTTGTCATCAGCCCACCTTGGCTACTTCCACAGCTGACTTATGGCATCGCCGGCTTGCCCATGTCAACTATGCCACTCTACACAACATGGCACAACAACAATGGGTTCATGATCTCCCATCTGGACTCACGAAGTCATCTCACACCAAACCATGCAGCGGCTGTCTGACAGGCAAACAACATCAAAAACCTTTCAAGGCTCATCAAACTACATCAACAACACAAAAACTGGAACTGCTTCACATGGACCTCTGCTACATCAAGGAAGACTCCCTGTCAAACAAGCACTACTTCCTGGTCATCATCGATGACTACAGCCACTTCATCTGGGTCAAGTTTCTCCGCTACAAAAATGAAGCCGCCGATATGATCAAGACCTGGATGCGACAGATTGAAAATGAAACCAACCGTACTGTGAAGAAAATCAGAACCGACAATGGCGGTGAGTTCATTTGTCACTCACTCAACTCTTTCTTCCAGCAGAAAGGTATCCAACACCAACGCACTGTTCCCTACACGCCTTAACAAAACGGGAAAGCGGAGCGCATGAATCAGACTCTTCTGGAACGAGCCCGGACAATGCTACACAGAGGTGCACTACCATCCGTCTTTTGGGGGGAGGCTCTCTCCACTGCAGCCTACATTACCAACCGACTGCCCACAGTCAAACTTCCAAATGCTACTCATACTCCATATGAAGCATGGACCGGTGCGAAACCTCATCTGCAACACATTCGTATTTTCGGCTGCACCGCTCACGTCTGGCTACGCCCAGAACTGCGCTCCAAGCTGGAGCCGCGGTCTAAGGCCTGTATCCTTCTTGGATATGAAGACAATCACGACATCTACAGAGTTTGGGACCCTGCTACGCAAACCGTAGCCCGTGCACGACAACCCATCTTTGATGAAACCACATTCCTCAACACAACGATTCTTCCTACTTCACCCATCGTCACCATACCTATGGACACGGCTCCCGAGCCCATTCAGAAGTTCAACGTTGACCTTGTCGTTGATGAACATGCTGACGTGCTTCCTCCAGTGCATCCTCATGAACACACCACTGGATAATCCCTCTCTTCATCAGCACCGGATGCTCCGCCGTTGTCTGCAGCCATCCCTGGTCTTCGTCGCTCCGCCCGCATCCGCACCACTCCAACGTACTTTCAACACGCCATGTTCCACACATCAGCAAATGCAGATGACAGTGCTCTCGTCACTCAAGTTGTCAATCCCATCAGCTACAAGGACGCCATGCGCCGACCTGATGCAGCTCTTTGGCGTCAAGCCAGCCAAGAGGAATTTGATCAACTTCAAAAACAAGGTACATGGGATCTTGTCCCACAGCTGCCGGACCAACCTGTCGTCACATGCAAATGGGTGTTTTGGCAAAAACTCAACTGTGCTGGCGAACCTGACCGGTACAAAGCTCGCCTTGTGGCCCGCGGTTACAGTCAGGTTCTCGGCGTCAACTAAAGCGACACCTTCGCTCCAGTGGCCAAGTATTCATCCATCCGTGTTATTCTGTCTCTTGCTGCTGCTAACGGTTGGATCCCGCATCAGATGGATGTCAAATGCGCCTTTCTCTATGGAGACCTGAATGAGACCATCTACATGACGCAACCCAAGGGCTTCGTGGAACCTGACAAGGCTCATCTCGTCTGTCATCTCAAACGCTCCCTTTATGGACTCAAGCAGGCCCCATGCCAATTGAATATCAAAATTCATGAGTTCTTCCTTGGGCAAAATCTGACCCGTCTCCATTCTGACCACTCGATCTACTATCGCTCCGGAGCCAACACCATCGGCATCATTCTCTATGTCGATGACCTCATCCTGTTTGGTCCCACGCTGGACACCATCTCCGCCTTCAAAGATCGGCTCTCTCGGCGTTTTGAAATGAGCGACATGGGCCCCTTGACATATTACCTCGGCATTCAAGTGCATCAACAGCGGAACAGTCACATCGTTCTAAATCAAGCTACGTATGCACAACGTGTTGCTGATAAGTTCCACCTCAGTGACGCCAACCCTATGGCTACACCCTTGGCACTCCAACATGGCCTCCCAAAAATCCCCACTCCGGCGGACCTCCTCGCCCCCGCCGACGCCAAAATTTTTCCCAGCATGGTGGGCTCCCTGATGTATGCCTCTGTTGCCACCCGTCCTGATCTTTCCTATGCTGTTGGCATCCTCAGCCAAGGCTGCCAGAACACCACCGCCGCTCACATCGTTGCAGCAAAATGCAGCGTTTGCTACTTGCGCTTCACCGCCGACCTCGGCATTCGGTACTCTTCCACCGGTGACAACATTCTTCATGGCTTCTGCGACGCGGACCTCTCCGGTGATCACGCAACCAGTCGGTCGACGTCTGGCTACGTCTTCCTTCTCAATGGAGGCCCCGTCAGTTGGCGCTCCAAGAAGCAATCCGTGGTGGCTCTTTCCTCCACTGAAACCGAATACATTGCTGAGAGCGAAGCCACTCGTGAAGCCATCTGGCTTCGCATGCTTCTTTCTGAACTCGGCTTTGATCAACCCGCACCTACCACCATCAACTGCGACAACGAGGGCGCCATTGCTCTCTCCGAGGATCCTGTTCTCCACGATCGCACCAAACACGTTCGCCGGCAATATCACTACGTCCGCGATGCGGCTGCCGACGGTGAGGTTCGCATGCTCTACATTCCTACCGAGCAGCAGTCCGCTGACATCTTCACCAAGCCGCTTTCTGCCGACCGCCATGCTGCCCTCTGTGCTTGTCTCGGCTTGCTCTCTCTCCCAGCTTCTGCATCCTCTGGGTCCTCTTCTTCCGTCCCCCCCGTATGAGGCGTTGGGATGGACGAAGATGACCGGCAATGCCGCTCTCCCCTCCCGTTTCCGTGGCCCCCACATGAGGCGTTGGCACGGACGCGGGTTGCGGTTGGCCGCCACGTCCCTCTCCCTCTCTCTCTTGCTCTGTCATCTCTTACGCTCCCCGCATGGCCTCCCGGGTTCCCCCATATGAGGCGTTGGGCCCGGTGGCCGTGCGTGGTACCTGCGCCTCTCTTCGCTCTTTCGTAATCGCTTCTGTCCCTCTCTCCTGTGTCCTGTTCACTTCCCCCGCTGTCTCGCGGCTTGCTCCTCGCATCCCGACAAACTGCAGGGTGCGGCTTGCTCCCCGCTACACGCCACACTCCAGCTGCCTTGGGGGCCACGCGCTCTGCTTTCGCATCTTTGTTCCATTCTTTATCTCGCCGCTCACCTGCTGCAATCAAGAAACCGATAGTGGGCTGCGGATGTCGGCCCACCCCGGGTCCCGGCCATGTGTGGGGTTCCGGTCCCACATGTGTCCGGGCAGGAAGCTCCCCGATGGTACCCCTCCTCCCTGCCGTACGGCTCTGCCTAGGCATTGGCCCAAGTTGGGTTCACTCAGGGTCCATCCGGTGCCTCTTGTTCTGCCATTTTCTTCGGCATCGGCTTGGGCCGCCCGGGGGGGGGAAGTTTCACCTCTCCTATCGCTGCGCATTTCTGGACGTGCGTGCCCCTGCCTCGCCTTCTCTTCTTCGCTGCCTGCTTTTCCGCTTGAATACCACCCCTTTTCGGGCTTGGCATTCAAGGGGGGGAATGTTGGAAAAGCAGGATCTTCATCACCACAAGGCCGATTCCTGATCGAGTGGAACCGATGGACAGTTCTCCTCGTGAGCCATCCACTGTCCAAATTTCAGCCAATTTGGATGGCTCGATTTGGAGATATGAGCAAAAGGAGAAAAGTGACATAGTTTATGTCACTATCTCACACGTGTCCTCCTTTGTGCTCGGCATGGGCACCTGGGGTACAAGATGCAAGAGGGCTGGGGGAGAGGTCGCCACTCTCTCCCCCACCCCTCTGCCTACCTTACCAGACTCTACTCTACTGGACTCTGCTCTACCGATGGCGGGGTCAGTTACCGTCGTCCGGGAGTCTAACCTGGTAGGAGGGCCTGCCGCAGCCTCCTATTGATTTAATGCGATACTCTGGACGGTCACCTTATGTCCTGGCGCAATTTGTGGAAATACAGGTCATGGCCTCGGTGAGGACCGAGTATAAGTACAAGAGTGCGAGCGTGAGCTCCTCTCGATACGATGGGTGCTGACGTGGCTTCTGGTGGAGCAGTGGAAACACGGACCGAAGCATCGGATCAAGAGAACAGAGCTACAGGATCTTTATAAACTAGGGATCGATGGATGGGAGAGCATCGCGTAGAAAATGGAGCGATCGCAGCCGTCGCGGGATCGAGAGTGCGAGCACGAGCTCCTCTTCACTCGACGAGCAAGAAGATCGACGGAAGGAGAGGACCTGCCGCAGATCCGGACGATCTCGTCTGTGGATCGCACCGAGGGCGCTGGGCATCCGCCAACCTCGGTCGCTCGGTGACTGGGAACACCGACCGGCGTCCGGGACGCTTAAGGAAGACACAAGCGGACCGGATAAACCAAGCCCGTGCATTCTGCTTGCTCTTTGTATTTCCTAGTCACTAGACTAGTACAAATAGGTAGTAGTTTCATTTGTAGATTGATTCGTCTGTACTGCACCATTTATCAAGTATAGCATATCGTTGGAAAGCTCAAGAGATGAGCCGTGTATCCTTGACCTCCGTGTAACCTCTTGAATCGTCAGTGTGTAACAGATAGAGATCCTTTGCAGCGTTCAGTTGCAGTGTGTACAACACAGTGGATTTCAGCCACAATTGTTTGATTTGCTGTATCTCCTGAGACACCTATGATCCTGGAGAAGTGCTAATTTACACAATATGTACTCCATTAGTTTGAGTGATTTAACAACCATTCTTCAGCACAAGTAATGCCCTTCTAGTTCCACATGCTTGAACCTCCAAGGCTCCCTCTCTCCTCTAGTTCCAACACTTGATATCAGAGCCAAGTTATGTTGTTTTCAGCCAGCACATGCCGTCACTTTGAGAGTGATGGGTTGTGGTCAAACCTTCAGCAAATTTGATGATCGACTACGGTATCTTCAAGTTCAAGAGACAAGCTTTCAAACGAGCGTAATATCACAAATATCAAACAATCAGATTGATTGTTATGCTCAAAACAAGATCAGCCAGAGCAACACCCTTCTCTTTGAGTAAGACTGTCGCCTTGTAATGACCATAACTCTCTTATTTCTTTGTCAAATTTAAAAAGAAACACATGCAAATTGAAGTATTTTTCCTACGTTTTTCATTGGTGGAAAACTATTTTCATTCTATTTGTAGATTTAGGAAAAATGTCATTTACAAGCTGGTTGGTCTGAGCTGGAGTAAGAGCGGCAGCATACCCTGTTTTCAAAAGGGTATATCTCTAAAAATCCCATGTTGATGGCCCTAATTCATGGGTTGATCTGAACGTTTTTGAGCTAAATATTGTAGTGGTGGGGTTAGTTTTTCCATATTCCTAGTCTACTGGCCTACACAGTCCATTTTCTTTCACACAGATTTCTGGCAGAAACAATAGCAGAAGCAGGGGTAGCGCCGCCACTCAAAGGCAGCGCACAGGATCACCAAAGCTCAAAATGGCAGCAGCAGGCATGGTAACAGCAGTCAAGCCTTTGGAGACGGTGGAAGGACACGCCAACTTCACACTTTGGAAAATCCATACCCGCCTCCTTTTGGAGGAAAGAGGCTTGTGGGAGGTGGTGAGCGGTGACGAGCGCGGTCCGTCTCAACATGCAAAAGGATTACACTACAGGTGGAGGCAGGGCAGACGTCGCAAAAAGGTACTGCAGATGCAAGTTTATCTACAACTACAGCAGCAGCATATGAGGAGTGGAAGAAGAAGGACGAGCAGACCTATAGGCTACTTGTCAACACCATCTCTAACCCATATCTTCGATATGTGAGTGAGAACGCTACTGCAAAGGACGGATGGGACACGTTGTGCAAGTATGAGAGCAAGGATCCTGCATTCTTCATGCTTTTGGAGGAGAAGATGATGGCGTTGAAAATGCAGGATGACGAAGGGATGGAGGCGTACTTGGACACGGTAAAAGAGCTGGCGAAGCATTGAAAGCTGCCGGCAACCCTATGGAAGAGACGCGCGTTGTCCTCCTCCTGCTCAGGGGATTTCCAAGGAGCTATGAAATGATGCAAGAGACGTTAGAGTGCCAACCAACTCTTTATTGGAAAAGGAGCTATCTGGCTCAGTTTCAAGTCCACAGGAGCAAGTTCTAGGAAGCTACCAGAATTGAGATCCGATTGTCAATCCCACTTCTTCATTTATAAGATGAGGCTACAAAATATCTACGATCCAAGTTTGAGTCTGATCAAAATGTCAGATTCGAAGATATGAATTTTCAAAGTTTCCGGGATCATCGACCGCCGATATGTGGGTGACCATGGGCGATGGCTTCAGGCCTTAGCAAATGAAAAGAAAAATGCAAGAGGTCCAGGGTCAAGACCTGATAGGAGAAATATCCAAAAAGGTGTTAGATTCTTGGATTGCATTGTCAGAGTATGCTGACTAGGAAAAAGGAAACTCTCCTAACTTTTTAAATGAGGTGAGATCCTTGTGTGCAAGCCATGGAAACATGGCAATTCTCCATGGGATTGTGGGTTATGTGACCACAAGGAGTGTGCCATGAGAGCATTTTCTAGCTCTTTAGGTTGTGTGTGAGTGGTCAGCCTGACTGCGAGGCTGACTTCCTCTCTTGTGTAACAGTATGGACTTCGGTGTGTGAGCCTTAGCCTCCATGGATAAGGGGTATGGCTTGTGAGAGGACTGACTTGCTCAAGCTCTAGCTCTATGTATACTCCATCATTTTGAGTGATTCAACAGCCATTCTTCAGCACAAGGGATGGCCTTCCAGTCCCACGAGCTTCCTGCTCCAAGGCTCCCTCTCTCCTCTAGTTCGACCACTTGGTATCAGAGCCAAGTTCTGCCACTTTCAGCCAGCACTAGCCGTCACTTTTAGAGTGATGGGTTGTGGTCAAATCTTCACCCAATTTGATAGACCACTGGATCTTCATGTTCAATAGACAAGCATTCAAACGAGCCCAAAATCGCAAAGATCCAACATTCAGATTGAACGGTATGCTCAAAATGAGGTCAGCAAGAGCTACACGATTCTCTCTCATTTCTTTGTCAAATTTAAAAAGTAGCACATGCAAACAAAAGTATTTTTACTAACCGTTCTATTTGTGGAAAAATATTTACATTCCATTGTTACGTTTGGGAGAAATACTTTTTACAAGCTGGCTGATCTCAGCTAGATTAAAAGCAGCAGCATATCCTATTTTCACAAGGGCATATCTCAAAAAATCGCCTTTGGTTGACCCTGTTTTATGGGTTTGTCTAGAAGCTTTTGAGCTCACTTCCCAGTCTGCTGGCGTCTATAGTCCATTTTCTGTCAGACAAATTTTAGGCAAAAGCAGCAGCAGAAGTAAAGATATCGCCGCCTGCAATGGTACAAAGATATGTACATTCCATTGGTACTTTTGGGAGAAATGCCGTTGACAAGCTGGCTGGTCTGAGCTGGAATAGGAGCAGCACCATACCATGTTATCTGTTGATCTAAAAGCTTTTGAGCTGAAGTTTCCAGTGGTGGACTCATTTTTCCATTTTCCTAGTCTGCTTGCCTCTACACTCCATTTTCTGTTTGACACATTTCTGGCAGAAGCAGCAGCAGAAGCAGGGGTAGCACCGCCACTCAAGGGCTCCATTGAGCATCACAAAAGCTCAAAATGGAAGGAGCACACGTTGTAACAACAGCCCAGCCTTTGGAGAGGGTGGAAGGATACACCAACTTCACATTTTAAAAGATCCGTACGCGCCTCCTTTTCGAGGAGAGGAGCTTCTGGGAGGTGGTGAGCAGTGACAAGCACGCTCCGTCTCCAAAGGCAAAAGGCATCATTGCAGCGCAGGTGGTGGCAAGACGACGTCGCAAAAAGGTGCCGCACATGCAAGTTTATCTACAACTACATCAGAGGCATATGAGAAATGGAAGAAGAAGGACAAGCAAGCCTACAGGCTGCTTGTCAATACCATCTCCAACCCGCATCTTCGATATGTGAGTGACAAGGCTACTACAAAAGATGGGTGGTGTTGGAAAAGGAGCCATCCGGCTCAGTTTCAGATCTACAGGAGCAAGTTCTAGGAAACTACCAGATGCATGGTGAGATTGTCGATCCGACTTCACCATTTGAAGGACCAGGTGGCAAAATATCTACGGTCCAAGTTTGAAGCCAATCCAATGATCAGATTGGGAGATATGAATTTTCAAAGTTTTCAAGGTCATCGATCGCTGATATCCGGGTGACCATAGGCAATGGCTCCATGCCTTAGCCTGAAAAACGAAAAAGGCAAGACGTCCAGGGTCAAGACCTGATGGAAGAAATATCTGAAACGGTCCTAGATTCTAGGCTTGCCTTATCAGAGTATGCTGACTAGGAAAAAGGTATCTCTCCTTAGTTTTTAGATATGGTGAGATCCTTGTGTGCGATTCTCCATGGGATTGTGGTTATGTGACGACTACGAGTGTGCCATGAGAGCATTTTCTAGCTCTCTAGGTTGTATGTGACTGGCCAGTCTGATTGGTAGGCTGATTTCCTCTCTTGTGTGAGATAATGGACTCTTCTGTCTGAGCCTTAGCCTCCATGGCTAAGTGGTGTGGCTTGTGACAGGACTTACTTGCCTAAGCTCTACCTCTATATGTACTCCATCATTTTGAGTGATTCAACAACCATTCTTTAGCACAAGTGATGTCCTTCTAGTCCCAGATGCTCGCTGCTCTAAGGCTCCCTCTCTCCTCCAGTTCCAACACTGGGCATCAGAGCCAGGTTTTGCCACTTTCATCCAACACAAGTCGTAACATTGAGAGTGATGAGGTGGGAAGAAACCTTCATCGAATTTGATAATAGACCACAATATCTTCAAGTTTAAGAGACAAGCTCTCCAACGAGCCCAAGATCGCGAAGATCGAATGTTTGGATTAAGAGTTATGCTCAAAACGAGGTCGACCGGGGCTACACTCTTCTCTTTGAGTAAGACTGTCGCCTTCTGATGACCATAACTCTCTCGTTTCTTTATCAAATTTAAAACTTAGCACATAAGAATTGAATTATTTTTCTTAAGCTTTTCCTTGGTGGAAACATATTTGCATTCCATTGGTACGTTTGGGAGAAACGCCGTTTACAAGCTCACTGGTGTGAGCTGGAGTAGGAGCAGAAGCATATCCTGTTTTCAAAAGGGTATATCTCTAAAAATGCCCTGTTGATGACCCTGTTTTATGGGTCGATCTCAAAGTTGTTGGGCTGAATTTTCCAGTGGTGGGTTTTTTTTCAAATTCTCAGTCTCTTGGCCCCTAAAGTCCATTTTATGTCACACAGGGTTTTGGCAGAAGCAGCACCAGAACCAGGGGTAGCGCTGCCTCTCAAGGGAAGCCCGCAGTATCACCAAAGCTCAAAATGGCACTAGCAGGCGTGGTTATAGCAGTCCAGCCCTTGGAGAGGCTGGAAGGATATGCCAACTTCACGTTTTGGAAGATCTGTACCCGCCTCCTTTTGGAGGAGGGGGACCTCTGGGAGGTGGTGAGCGGCGACAAGTGCACTCTGCCTCCACAGGCAAAAGGAATCACCGCAACGGAGGTGGTGGCGGGAAAGACGCCGCAAAAGGGTGCAGCAGATGCAAGTTCATCTACAAGTGCAGCAGCGGCATATGAGGAGTGGAAGAAGAAGGACAAGCAGGCCTACAGGTTTTTTATCAATACCTTCTCAAACCCGCATCTTCAGTATGTGAGCGACAAGGCTACTGCAAAAGAGGGGTGGGACACGTTGTACAAGAACTATGAGAGCAAGGATCCTGCATTCCTCATCCTTTTGGAGGAGAAGATGACGGCGCTGAAAATGTAGGGTGGCGAAGGAATGGAGGCGTACTTGGAGTGGGTACA
This sequence comes from Penium margaritaceum, assembly GCA_023375785.1. NCBI lineage: Eukaryota > Viridiplantae > Streptophyta > Zygnematophyceae > Desmidiales > Peniaceae > Penium > Penium margaritaceum. Next base: position 19,801 of record SZWC01003918.1, on the reverse strand, counting down.
GGAGCTGACAAAGCAGCTGAAAGCGGCCGACAACCCTGTGGAAGACACGCGCTTCATCCTCCTCTTGCTGAGGGGACTCCCAAAGAGCTATGACATGGTGCGAGAGACGTTGGAGTGCCAGCCGACTCTCAAAGTTGGATGGAGCGTCGCATCCAATTTCTGGCTCCAAGCACGCGACGCTTACTTGAGGCCGTACAGCGACTTCTACAGCTTATAAACCAGGTGCTCCTGGCCATCCATGACGAACCCCTCCAGATGCTCCATGTAAATCTCCTCCTCCAGGTCATCGTTCACGAACGCCGTCTTGACGTGCATGTGGTGAACCTCAAAATCCTCTGCTGCTCCATAGGAAAGTTGCGTACGCACAGAGGCAAACTTTCCATTAGGAGCAAAGGTTTCAGTGTGGTCGATGCCTTCCTGCTGCGAGTAGCTCTTGGCAACCAGCCTCGCCTTGTACTTTTCCAGGTTGCCATCTCCTCCCCGCTTCTTCTTGAACACCCACTTGCACTTGATCGCCTTACGTCCAGGTGGACGCTCAGTCAGCTCCCAGGTACCGTTGTCGAGCTGTGATTGTATCTCCTGCTGCACAGCTTGTGCCTAATCTGCCGCATCTGGTACCACCATGACCTCCTTGACGTCGGGTGATTAGAGTCTGCTGCAACTGCGACGTTCATCTGGTCTGGTTTCAGGATCATCCATAAATGCTTGTGCTCACCAGGCTTGTAGCGCACCCTTAAGGGGTACCTGCAACCCAGTGTTGGAGTGTTAGCAGGCGGCTTTCGCGGTCCTGCTGGCACGATTCCTCCTGCAGATGGTGGTGCATCTTCTTCCTCTGTTCTGGCGATGAACCCGCTGTATGTCCTGCATCAGACATGGGAGAGTAGACTGGTTCTCCCACTGTCACAATGGAGGAAAGATCAAGAGAGACTAGGTCAAAAAGGATATCTGCTCCGATTGCTTCGTCAATTGTTGCTTCTACTGCCTCTTCACAGACAATGTTGGTGCCGATGACATTGCTCTCGTTGAAGACCACATCCCAAGAGATGATGACGTGGCCTGTATCCCTCTTGTAGAGGCAATACACTTTACTTGCCACGTCGTAGCCAATCATCAAAATCTGTGCGCTCTTCGCGTCGCAATTTTGCTGCTTCTCCTTTCACACGTGCATGTACACCAAGCTGTCAAACGCACGAAGATGACCCATGCTCGGCTTCTTGCCGAACCATGCCTCGTACAGTGTCATCTGCTCCAGGGCCTTGGTTGGACTGCGGTTCTTGATGTACACCGCAGTGCTCACTACTACCGCCCAAAACTCATAAGTGAGCCTAGCCACGTGCGGCATGGAGCGCACCGACTAAACGATGGTGGAGTTGACGCGTTCTCCTACGCCATTCTGCTGCGGTGAATGGCGGGGCGCTGCACCTTGATGCATGCTACCGCGAGATAGCCCTGGAACTCCTTGCTCAGGTACTCTCTACCGCGGTCGCTGCATGTCGCCTTGATTTTCTTGCCTGTTTGGTTCTCCACCATGGCCTTGAACTCCTTGAACCTGTCAAAGCACTGGTCCTTGGAGGAAAGGAAGTACACAGCAGTGTAACTGCTGAAATCATCAATGAAGGTGAGAAAATACCTAGAGTGTCCAAAGCCCTTGGATTGCATCGGGCCACACAAGTCTGTGTGTACCAGCTCGATCACCTCCTTTGTGCGCTTCCCTGCTCCCGATAACGCCTCGCGATGTTGCTTCCCCTCCAAACAGCCAATGCACAACTCCAGCTAAAAGTTGGAAAGGTGGACAAGTCACGCACCATCTGCTTGTTGGAACTGGAGGAGAGAGGGTATCAGTTGTGTTTAAGAATGGTTGTTGAATCACTCAAAATGATGGAGTACATATAGAGCTAGAGCTTGGGTAAGTCAGCCCTCTCACAAGCGACACCACTTAGCCATGGAGGCTAACGCTCACACACTAGAGTCCATAATCTCACACAAGGGAGGAAATCAGCCTAGCAATCAGGCTGACCACTCACACACGACCTAGAGAGCTAGAAAATGCTCTCATGGCACACTCCTAGTGGTTACATAACCCACAATCCCATGGAGAATCGCCATGTGTACATGGCTAGCACACAAGGATCTCACCTCCTATAAAAAATAAGGAGAGGTACCTTTTTCCTAGTCAGCACACTCTGACAAGGCAACGCAAGAATCTAGGACCTTTTTGGATCTTTCTCCCATCAGGTATTGACCCTGGATCTTTTGCCCTTTTTCTTTTCTCAAGCTAAGGCATGGAGCTATCGCCAATGGTCACCCGGATATCGGCAGTCGATGACCCCGAAAACTTTGAAAACCCATATCTCCCAATCCGATTGTTGGATCGGCCTCAAACTTGGACCGTAGATATTTTACTACCTGGTCTTTGCAATGGTGAAATTGGATGGACAATCGGAGCAGGCATCTAGTACTTCCCTATAACTTGCTCCTGTGGACCTAAAACTAAGCCGGATAACTCCTTTTCCATCAATCTCTCACTTTGCCGCAGTGAGAGTGGGCTGTCTACATGCCTTCATGCGAAAATGCTGCTTCTCACGAGTCACTGGCTTGGTACAGAAATCAGCAACCTGCTTGCTGGTTGGAGTAAACTCCAGCTTGATAGCACCCTCCTGCACCATGTGCCTAATGAAGTGATATGCGATGTCAATGTGCTTGGTGCGTGCATAGTGCTTAGGATTCTTGGCGAGTGCGATTGAGCTCTAGTTGTCGACACGCACAGGAACAAGAACTGCAACACTCCCACTCATCTCAGCCATGAGACGCTGAAGCCAAACTGCTTCCTTGGCCTTAAACCTCAGAGAGACATACTCAGCTTCCGTGCTTGAGGTGGCCACGGCCACCTGCCGCTTGCTGCACCAGCTGATGGCTCCACCATTCATGTGGAACACATGTCCAGAGATGGACTTACGGTCCTCAGGATTTGAAGCCCAATCTGCCTCTGTGTAGCCGATGATGCAATTGTCGTTGCCATTGTGGGTGATGCCGATGTTGATGGTTCCAGCAAGGTAGCAAAAGATCCGCTTCACTGCCTTTTGGTGCTCAGGTCCGGGGTTTGCCATGTGCTGGCTTACAACGCTAACAGCCTGTGTGAGGTCCGGCCTGGTTGCCACCATCGGGTACATGAGAGTGCCAACGGCGCTTTGGTTCTTATGCCGTTCTGCTGCAATCGCTTCACCATTGAAGCTCACGAGATACTGCCGCGTCTCCAGCGGCGTGCCGATGGGGTTGGCCTCTGCCATGCCAAACCGCTGCAAGACATCCTTGATGTAACGGCTCTACTACAGGGAGAGAGAGCGGGATTTGCAGTCACGCGTGATCTGGATTCTGAGGAAGTATGATGCCTCACCGAGATCAGACATCTGCAAGCGCTCCTTCATGGCCTCCTTAAACTCTTGCAATGCAGACATGCTATTGGAAAGGAGGAGCATGTCATCCACATAGGCGATGATGATGAGCACCTCATGACCATGCTGCGTACGATAGACGCTGTACTCATACTGACTGCGCTCAAACCCCATGTACTGCAACACCGCATCCAACTTTTGGTTCCAAGCACGCGACGCTTGCTTGAGGCCGTACAGCGACTTTTGCAGCTTACAAACCAGGTGCTCCTGGCCATCCATGACGAACCCCTTCGACTGCTCCATGTAAATCTCCTCCTTTAGATCACCATTCAGGAACCCCATCTTGACGTCCATGTGGTGGACCTCAAAGTCCTCTGCTGCTACATACGAAAGGAGCGTACGCACAGAGGGAAACTTTGCAACAGGCGAAAAGGTTTCTGTGTAGTCGATGCCTTCTTGTTGCGAGTAGCCCTTGGCAACCAGCCTCGCCTTGTACTTTTCCAGGATGCCATATGCTCCCCGCTTCTTCTTGAACACCCACTTGCACTCGATCACCTTACGTCCAGGTTCGGAGCTGCGGGCACAACTGCTTCTGTCGATGGTGGTGCATCTTCTTACTGTGCTTCTGCCGATGAGGCCGCAGTATCTGCTGCATCAGACATGGGAAAGTAGACTTGTTCTCCCACTGTCAAAGTGGAGGAAGGATCAGGAGAGACTGGGTCAGGAAGGATATCTGCTCCCACTGCCTCGTCATCTGCTGCTTTTGCTACCTCTTCACTGACAATGTTCGTGCCGATGACATTGCTCTCATTGAAGACGACATCCCTGGGGATGATGCCGTGGCCTGGATCCCTCTCGTAGAGGCGATACGCCTTGCTTGCCACGTCATAGCCAATCATCAGCATCTGCGCGCTCTTCGCGTACCACTTTTGTCGCTTCTCCTTTGGCAAGTGCATGTCCGCCAAGCTGCCAAACGCGCAAAGATGACCCACGCTTGGCTTCTTGCCAAACCATGCCTCGTACGGCGTCATTTGCTTCAGGACCTTGATTGGACTATGGTTCTTGATGTACATCGCAGTGCTTACTGCTTCCGTCCAAAAGTCGTAGGTGAGCCGAGCTGCAAGCAGCAAGGAGCGCGCCGACTCAATGATGGTGTAATTGGCGCATTCTGCTACAGCGTTCAGCTGCGGCGAGTATGGCGCGGTGCGCAGTGCCTTGGTGCCTGTTGCTACGAGGTAATCCTAGAACTCCTTGCTCAGGTACTCTCCACCGCGGTCGCTGCGTAGCGCCTTGATTTTCTTGCCAGTCTAGTTCTCCACCATGGCCTTGAACTCCTTGAACCTGTCTAAGAACTGGTCCTTGGAGGAAAGGAAATACACAGCAGTGTAACGGCTGCAATCGTCAATAAAGGTGAGAAAATACCTAGAGCCTCCAAAGCTCTGGGTCTACATCGGGCCACACAAGTCTGTGTAGACCAGCTCCAGCACCTCCTTCGCGCGCTCTTCTGCTCCAGAGAACGCCTCGCGATGCTGCTCACCCTCCAAACAACCGATGCACAACTGCTGCTCGAAGTAAGAGATGGTGGACAAGTCACGCACCATCTGCTTCGTTTGAAGTTCGTGTAAGGTGTGCATGCCGATGTGGCCGTAGTGCGCATGCCAGACTTCGCCATCTGTGGCCAGCACCACTGCTATGGTCGTCCTCAGCAAGCAGTACATATCGCCTTCTTTCACCGACCTGGGCAAGTCCTCTCTTATTTCCTTGTCGAGCATGTAGCCATAATCATGGTCAAAGACGACGCACAGTCCTGTGTTGGTGAGAGAGGAAACCGAGAGAAGGTTGAACGCAACATCAGGCACATACAGCACGCCAAGGAGGTGCGCGACCGCCTCAGCATACACCACCCGATCATCACTCAAAGTAATCGGACGGGGAGGGATGGAGAGCAGCTACGTGAACCACTCCTTGTGGTGCGTCAGACTCTCGATACACCCCAAGTCCTTGTACCATGCCAGATCTGCCTTTTCCTTCTACGACATGTCAGACTTCGCCATGAAGAGGCGGTCGCGCACCTCCTTGGCGACGTTCATGTTGCCAAAATGGCGCACGCCAGTCTGGTTCTGATGCTGTTGCTGCTGCTGCTGTTGACGTTGCTGCGACTGCTGCTGCTGTTGCTGTGGAGACTGTTGATTTTGCTGCTGCTGTTGCTGCTCCTTTTGGTCCCTCTTGAACTTGAAGCACTCTTTCTTGTAGTGCCCCTCTTTTTCACAATAGTGGCACTTGCCTTTCTTCTTGCCTCTTTGCTGCCCGGACTGCTGCTGCTGCTGGTTGCGTGAGCCCATGGCCATGAAAGCTGCTACACTGTTACTGCTGCCGCCATTGCGCTTTGCTGCATTGCGACGCAGTTCCACTTGCACCAGGGACGTGCAGATGAAGTCGAGGTCAAGATTCGGCTGGCACTCCAACGTCTGTTGCACCGTATCATAGCTCGTTGGGAGTCCCCTCAGCAAGAGGAGGACAAAGCGCGTGTCTTCCACAGGGTTGTCGGCCGCTTTCAGGTGCTTCACCAGCTCCTTTGTCCTGTCCAATTACTCCTCCATCCCTTCGCCACCCTGCATTTTCAACGCCATCATCTTCTCCTCCAAGAGCATAAGGAATGCAGGATCCTTGCTCTCATACTTCTTCGACAACGTGTCCCATCCCTCTTTTGCAATAGCCTTGTCACTCACGTACTGAAGATGTGGGTTGGAGATGGTGTTGACAAGCAGCCTGTAGGCCTACCTGTCCTTCTTCTTCCACTCCTCATATACCGCTGCTGTAATTGTAGATGAACTTGCATCTGCTACACCTTTCTGTGGCGTCTTCACTGCCGCCACCTCTGCTACAGTGATGCCTTTTGCCTGTGGAGGTGCAGCGCGCTCGTCGTCGCTCACCACCTCCCACAAGCCCCTCTCCTCCAAAAGGAAGCGGGTACGGATCTTCCAAAACGTGAAGATGGCGCGTCCTTCCAGCTTCTCCAAGGGCTGGGTTGCTTTTACCACGCCTGGTGCTGCCATTTTGAACCTTGGTGATGCTCAGCGCTGCCCTTCGGTGGCGGCGCTATCCCTGCTTTTGCTGCTGTTTATACCAAAAAACTGTGTGACAGAAAACGGACTGTAGAGGCCAGGAGACTGGGAAATTTTAAAAACTAAGCCTACCACTAGAAAATTCAGCTCAAAAACTTTCAGATCAACTCATAAAACAGGGTCATCAACAGGGGATTTTAAGAGATATGCCCTTTTGAAAATAGGGTATGCTTCTACTCCTACTCCAGCTCACACCAGCCAACTTGTAAACGGCGTTTCTCCCAAACGTACCAATGGATTGCAAATATTTTTGCACCAATAGAAATCTTAGGAAAAATACTCTAATTCGTATGTGCTACGTTTTAAATTTGACAAAGAAACCAGAGAGTTATGGTCATCACAAGGCGACAGTCTTACTCAGAGAGAAGAGTGTAGCCCTCGCCAACCTCGTTTTGATCATAACTCTCAATCCGACTGTCTGATTTTTGTGATCTTGGGCTCATTTGAAAGCTTGCCTTGCCAACGTGAAGATGCTGTGGTTGATCATAAATTTTGGTGAGGCTTTCACCCCAACCCGTCACTCTCAAAGTGACGGCTTGTACTGGCTGAAAGTGGCAGAACTTGGCTCTGATACCAAATGATGGATCTGGAGGAGAGAGGGAGCCTTGGAGCAGCGAACATGTGGGCCTGGAAGGGCATCACTTGTGCTGAAGAATGGTTGTTGAATCACTCAAAATGACGGAGTACATATAGAGCTAGAGCTTGGGCAAGTCAGCCCTCTCACAAGCCACACCTCTTAGCCATGGAGGCTAAGGCTCACAGACTAGAGTCCATAATCTCAAAGAAGGGAGGAAATCAGCCTAGCAATCAGGCTGACCACTCACACACAACCTAGAGAGCTAGAAAATGCTCTCATGGCACACTCCTAGTGGTTAAATAACCTACAATCTCATGGAGAATCGCCATGTGTCCATGGCTAGCACACAGGGATCTCACCTCACCTAAAAAGTAAGGAGAGGTACCTTTTTCCTAGTCACCATCAGGTCTTGACCCTGGACCCTTTGCCTTTTCTTTTCTCAGGCTAAGGCATGGAGCCATCGCCCATGGTCACCCGAATATCAGCGGTCAATGACGCCAAAAACTTTGAAAATTCATATCTCTCAATCCGACCGTTGGATCGACCTCAAACTTGGACCGTAGACATTTTGCCACCTGATCTTTCAAATGGTGTGCTGACTAGGAAAAAGGTACATCTCCTTGCATTTTACGTGAGGTGAGATCCTTGTGTGCTAGCCATGGTCACATGGCGATTCTCCATAAGATTGTTAATTATGTGACTACTAGGAGTGTGCCATGAGAGTATTTTCTAGCTCTCTAGGTCGTGTATGAGTGTTCACCCTGATTGCTAGGCTGATTTCATCCCTTGTGTGAGATTATGGACTCTAGTGTGTGAGCCTTAGCCTCCATGGCTAAGTGGTGTGGCTTGTGAGAGGGCTGACTTGCCCAAGCTCTAGCTCTATATGTACTCCATCGTTTCGAGTGACTGAATAACCATTCTTCAGCACACGTGATGCCCTTCCAATCACACATACTCGCTGCTCCAAGGATCACTCCCTCCTCCAGATCCAACATTTGGTATCAAAGCCAAGTTTTACTTCTTTCAGCCAGTATAGGCCGTCACTTTGAGAGTTACGGGTTGGGATAAAAACTTCAGCAAATTTGACTATCGACCACTAGATCTTCAAGTTCAAGTAACAAGCGTTCCAACAAGCCCAAGATCGCAAAGATCCAACGGTGGGATTGAGAGTTATGCTCAAAACGAGGTCGACCAGGGCTACACTCTTCTCTATGAGTAAGACGGTCGCCTTGTGATGACCATAACTCTTTCGTTTCTTTGCCAAATTTAAAAACTGGCACATGCAAATTGTAGTTTTTTTCCTAAGTTTTTTATTGGTGCAAAAATATTTGCATTCCATTGATTGGTTTGGGAGAAACGTTGTTTACAATCTGGTTGGTCTGAGTTAGAGTAGGAGCAGAAGCATACCCTGTTCTCAAGAGGGCACATCTTTTAAAGTCCCTTGTTGATGACCCTGTTTTATGGGTTGATCTGAAATTTTTTGAGCTGCATTTTCCAGTGGAGGGCTCCGTTTTTCAAAATTCCCAGTCTACTGGCATATGAAGTCCATTTTCTGTCAGGCAGCCTTCTGGCAGAAGCAGTAGAAGAAGGAGGGGTAGCGCCGCCATCCAAGGGCAGCGCTGAGCATCACCAAGGCTCAAAATGGCAGCAGCTAGCCTTGTGATACCAGCCCAGCCTTTGGAGAGGGTGGAGGGACGCGCCAACTTCACGTTTTGGAAGATCCGTACGCGCCTCCTTTTGGAGGAGAGGGGCTTGTGGGAGGTGGTGAGGGGCGACGAGCCGGCTCGGTTCCAAAGGCAAAAGGCATCACCGCAGCGCAGGTGGTGGCAGGGAAGACTCCGCAAAAGGGTGCAGCTGATGCGGGTTCTTCTGCAGCTGTACCAGCGATGTATGAGTGGAAGAAGAAGGACAGGCAGGCCTATAGGTTGCTTGTCAACACCATCTCCAACCCGCATCTTCACTACATGAGTAACAAGGCTACTGCAAAGGAGGGGTGGGACACGTTGTGCAAGAAGTATGAGAGCAAGGATCCTGCATTCCTCAGGCTTTTGGAGGAAAAGATGATGGCACTGAAAATGCAGGGTAGTGAAGGGATGGAGGCGTATCTGGACAGGGCAAACGAGCTGGCGAAGCAGTTGAGAGCGACCGGCAACCATGTGGAAGAGACGCGCTTCATCCTCCTCTTGCTGAGGGAACTCCCAACTAGCTACGACACGGTGCAAGAGACGTTGGAGTACCAGCCAACTCTCGACCTCGACTTCATCTGCACACACCTGGTGTAGGTGGAATTGCGTCGCAATGCAGTAAAGCGCAATGGCGGCGGCAGTAGTGAAGCAGCTTTTGTGGCCACCAGCTCACGTAACCTGCAGCAGCAGCAGCAGTCTGGGCAGCAGAAAGGCAGAAAGAAAGGCAAATGCCACTACTGCCAGAAAGAGAGACTCTATAAAAAGGAGTGTTTCAAGCTCAAGAGGGACCAGAAGGAGCAGCAGCAGCAGCAGCAGTCATCGCAGCAACAACAACAAAAGCAGCAGCAGCAGCAGCAGCAGTCACAGCAGCGTCAACAGCAGCAGCAGCAGCAAAACCAGGCTGGTCTGTGCCACTTTGGCAACATGAATGTGGCCAAGGAGGTGCGCGACCGTCTCTTCATGGTGAAGTCTGACATGTCGCAGGTGGAGAAGGCGGATCTCGCATGGTACAAGGACTCAAGATGTACCAAGAGCCTCACACATCATATGGAGTGGTTTCCACAGCTACTGTCCATCCCCCCTTGTCCTATCGCTATGGGTGATGATCGGATGGTGTATGCTGAGCGGATTGGGATTGTGGAGATGTGGTTGGAGACCTCACGTGGCATTGAAGTGGGAGTGTTCCATGACGTGCTGTATGTACCTAATGTTGCATTCAACCTCCTCTCTGTCTCCTCTCTTACAAACACAGGACTGCGCGTCGTCTTCGATGATGACTATGGCTACATCCTCAACAAGGATACAGGAGAGGCGTTGGCCAGGTCGGTGAAGGAGGACGACATGTACCGCCTGCTGGGGGCGACCAAGATCCCGCGTGAGCAGAGTCTTGTAGTAGTCTGGCATGCGCGCTACGGCCACATCGGCATGTGCGCCGTGCAGCAGCTTCAAACAAAGCAGATGGTGCGTGACCTGCCTACCATCTCTAACTTTGAGCAGCAGTTATGCATCGGCTGTTTGGAGGGGAAGTTGCACCGCGAGGCGTTCTCTGGAGCAGGGGAGCGTGCGAAAGAGGTGTTGGAGCTGGTCCACACGGACTTGTGCATATCGATGTAGACCGAGAGCTTTCAAGGCTCTAGGTATTTCATGACCTTCATTGATGATTTCAGCCATTCCACTACTGTGTATTTCCTTCCTTCCAAGGACCAGTGCTTTGACAGGTTCAAGGAGTTCAAGGCCATGGTGGAGTACCAGACTGGCAAGAAGATCAAGGCGCTGCGCAGCGATCGCGGTGGAGAATACTTAAGCAAGGAGTTCCTGGACTACCTCGCAGCAGCTGGCATCAAGGCGCAGCGTACCGCGATGTACTTGCCACAGCAGATTGGGGTAGCAGAATGCGTTAACCGTACCATTGTGGAGTCAGAGCGCTCCATGCTACACGCGACTCGGCTGACCTACGACTTCTGGGCTGAAGCCGTGAGAAATGCGGTCTACATCAAGAACTGCATACCAACTAAGGCGCAAGAGCAAATGACGCCGTACGAGGCATGGTTCGGCAAGAAACCGAGCATGGATCATCTCCGAGCATTAGGTAGCCTAGCGCATATGCACGTGCTCAAGGACAAGCGGTAGAAATGGGACGCAAAGAGTCCGCAGATGCTGATGATTGGCTACGACGTGGCAAGCAAGGCCTATCGCCTCTACGAGAGGGATATAGGCCACGTCATCATCTTCAGGGATGTCGTCTTCAATGAGATTAATATCATCGGCACCAGCATTGTGTGTGAAGAGGCAGCAGAACAAGCAGCACCGCGCCAGCCGCCCGCTAACGCTCCAGTACCAAGTCGCAGGTACTCTCTTAGGGTGCGTTACAAGCCTGGTGAGCGCGGCCATTTCTGGATGCTGCAGAAACTAGAACAGATGAACGTCGCAGTTGTGTTGGATCTGGAGGAGAGAGGGAGCCTTGGAGCAGCGAGCATGTGTGATTGGTAGGGCATCACTTGTGCTGAAGAATGGTTGTTGAATCACTCAAAATGATGGAATATATATAGAACTAGAGCTTGGGCAAGTCAGCCCTCTCACAAGCCACACCACTTAGTCATGGAGGCTAAGGATCACACACTAGAGTCCATAATCTCACACAAGGGAGGAAATCAGCCTAGCAATCAAGCTACACTCACACACGACCTAGAGAGCTAGAGAATGCTCTCATGGCACACTCCTAGTGGTCACAATCCCATGGAGAATCGCCATGTGTCCATGGCTAGCACACAAGGATCTCACCTCACCTAAAAAGTAAGGAGAGGTACCTTTTTCATAGTGAGCACACTCTGACAAGGCAAACCAAGAATCTAGGACCTTTTTGGATATTTCTCCCATCAGGTCTTGACCCTGGATCTCTTGCCTTTTTCTTTTCTCAGGCTAAGGGTTGGAGCCATCGCCCATGGTCACCCGGATATCGGCGGTCGATGACCCCGAATACTTTGAAAATTCATATCTCCCAATCCGACCGTTGGATCGGCCTCAAACTTGGACCATAAACAATTTGCCACCTGATCTTTTTGATGGTGAAGTCCGATTAACAATCGGAGCAGGCATCTGGAAGGTTCCTGGACCTTGCTCTTGTGGACCTGAAACTGAGCCGGATGGCTCCTTTCCCAACAATCTCCCACTTTGCCGCAGTCAGAGTGGGCTGAGTCCAACTGCCTTCATGCAGAACTGCTGCTTCTCATGGGTCACTGGCTTGGTGCAAAAATCAGCGACCTGCTTGTTGGTTGGAGTAAATTCCAGCTTGATAGCACCCTCCTGCACCATATGCCGGATGAAGTGATATGCGATGTCAATGTGCTTGGTGCGTGCATGGTGCTCAAGGTTCTTGGTGAGTGTAATTGCGCTCTGGTTCTCGACGCGCAGAGGAACCGGAACTGCTGTACTCCTACTCATCTCTGCCATGAGACGCTGGAGCCAAACTGCTTCCTTGGCTCCAAAGCTGAGAGAGACGTACTCAGCTTCTGTGCTCGAGGTGGCCACGACCACCTACCGCTTGCTGCACCAGCTCATGGCACCTCCATTAATGAGAAACACATGTCCAGAGATGGACTTGCGGGTCTCAGGATTTGAAGCCCAATCTGCATCTGTGTAGCCGATGATGCTGTTGTCGTTGCCGTTG
>SZWC01003917.1:164234-183157 GCA_023375785.1 Penium margaritaceum | reverse complement strand
TGTGACCCGGCTTTGGTTTCTGTGACCCGGCTTTGGTTTTTTTGACCCAGATTTTGTTTCTGTAACCTGGCTTTGGTTTATGTGACCCGGCTTTGGTTTTTGTGTCCCGGCTTTGGTTTATGTGGCCCGGCTTTGGTGTCTGTGACCCGGCTTTGGTTTTTGTGACCCAGCTTTGGTATATGTGACCCGGCTTTGGTTTCTGTGACCCGGCCTTCGTTTATGTGACCGGGCTTTGGTGTCTGTGGACCGGCTCTGGTTTCTGTGACCCGGCATTGGTTTATGTGACTTGGCTTTGGATTCTGTGACTCGGCTTTGGTTTCTAATACCCGTCTTTTAGCTTGTGTGACCCGGCTTTGGTTTCAGTGACCCGGCTTTGGTTTCAGTGACCTCGCGTTGGATTATGTAACCCGGCTTTGGTTTCTCTGACCCGGCTTTGGTTTCTGTGACCCAGCTTTAGTTTCTGTGACCTGGCTTTGGTTTTGCTATGACCCGGCTCTGGACTCTGTGACTCGGCTTTGGTTTCTATGACATGGCTTTGGTTTCTGTAACATGGCTTTGGTTTTTGTGACCTGGTTCTGGTTTCTGTGATCCGGCTCTGGTTTCAGTCACCTGGCTTCGGTTTTTGTGACCGGCTTTGGTTTCTGTAACCCGGCTTTGGATTCTGTGACTCGGATTTGGTTTCTGTGACCAGACTTTGGTTTCTGTGACCCGCCTTTGGTTTTTGTGGGCAGGCTTTCGTTTCTGTGGCCCGGCTTTGGTTTCTGGGACCCGGCTTTGGTTTCTGTGACTTGGCTTATGTTTCTGTGACCTAGATTTGGTTTCTGTGACCCGGCTTTGGCTTCTCTGACCCGGCTTTGGTTTCTGTGACCCGACTTTGGTTTTTGTGATCCGGCTTTGTTGTCTGTGACCCGGCTTTGGTTTTTGTAACCCGGCTTTGGTTTCTGTGACCCGGCTTTGGTTTCTCTGACCCAGCCTTGGTTTCTGTGACCCGGCTTTGGTTTATGTGACCCGGTTTTGGTTTTTGTGACCCGGCTTTGGTTTCTTTGACCCGGCTTTGGTGTCTGTGGACTGGCCCTGGTTTCTGAGTCCCGGCTTTGGTTTCTGTGACTTGGCTTTGGTTTTTGTGACCCGGCTTTGGTTTCTAAGACCCGTCGTTTAGTTTCTGTGACCCGGCGTTGGTTTCGGTGACCCGGCTTTGGTTTCAGTGACCTGGCGTTGGATTATGTGACCCGGATTTGGTTTCTCTGACCTGGCTTTGGTTTCTGTGACCCAGCTTTAATTGTGTGACCTAGCCTTGGGTTGCTGTGACCCGGCTCTGGATTCTGTGACTCGGCTTTGGTTTCTATGACTTGGCTTTGGTTTCTGTGACATGGCGTTGGTTTTTGTGACCTGGTTGCGGTTTATGTGATCCGGCTTTGGTTTCAGTCACCTGGCTTTGGTTTTTGTGACCCGGCTTTGGTCTTTGTGACCCGGCTTTAGTTTTTGTGACCCTGCTTTGGTTTATGTGACCCAGCTTTGGTTTATGTGATCCGGCTTTGGTTTATGTGACCCGGCTTTGGAATCTTTGACCCGTATTTGGTTTATGTGACCCGGCTTTAATTTATGTGTCCCAGCTTTGGTTTATGTGACCCGGCTTTGGTTTCTGTGACCCGGCTTTGGTTTATGTGACGTGGCTTTGGTTTCTGTTACCCGGATTTGGTTTCTGTGATCGGGCTTTGGTTTCTGTGACCCGGTTTGGTTTCTGTGACCCAAATTTGGTTTCTCTAACCCGGCTTTGGTTTCTGTGACCCGGCTTTTGTGTCTCTGACCTGGCTTTGGTTCCTCTAACCCGGCTTTGGTTTTTATGACCCGGCTTTGGTTTTGTGACCCGGCTTTGGTTTTTGTGACCCGGCTTTGGTTTCTGTGACCCGACTTTGCTTTCTGTGACTCGGCTTTGGTTTCTGTGACCCGGCTTTGGTTCTGTCACCTGGCTTTGGTTGCTTTGACCCGGCTTTGGTTTATGTGATCCGGCTTTGGATTATGTGACCCGGCTTTGCTTTATGTGACCCAGCTTTGGTTTCTTTGATTGGGCTTTGGCTTCTGTGCTCCGGCTTTGGTTCGTTGACCCGGCTTTGGTTTCTGTGACCCGGCTTTGGGTTTTGTGAATCGGCTTTGGTTTATATGACCCGGCTTTGGTTTATGTGAACCGGCTTTGGTTTCTGTGACTTGGCTTTGGTTTGTGTGACCCGGCTTTGGTTTCTGTGACCCGGCTTTTGTTTCTGTGACCCGGCTTTGGTTTCTGTGACCCGGCTTTGATTTCTATGACACGGCTTTTGTTTCTCTGACCTGGCTTTTGTTTCTTTGACCCGGCTTTTGTTTCTCTGACCTGGCTTTGGTTTCTGTGACTTGGCTTTGGTTTGTGTGACCCGGATTTGCTTTCTGTGACCCGGCTTTTGTTTCTCTGACCTGGCTTTTGTTTCTTTGACCCGGCTTTTGTTTCTCTGACCTGGCTTTGGTTTCTGTGACTTGGCTTTGGTTTGTGTGACCCGGATTTGCTTTCTGTGACCCGGCTTCGTTTTTTGTGAATCGGCTTTTGTTTTTGTGACCCGGCTTTTGTTTACATGACCCGGCTTTAGTTGCTGTGAACTGGCTTTGGTTTCCGTGTCCTGGCTTTGGTTTCAATGACCCGGCTTTGGTTTATGTGACCCGGCTTTGGTTTCCGTGACCCGGCTTTGATTTCTGTGACCCGGCTTTGGTTTTTGTGACACGGTTGGAGTTTCTGTGACCCGGGTTTGGTTACTTTGACCTTTATTTGGTAACTGTGATCCGGCTTCGGTATCTGTGACCCGGCTTTGGTTTATGAGACCCGGCTTTGGTTTGTGTGGCCATGCTTTGGTTTCTGTAACCCGGCTTTGGTTTCTGGGACCCGGCTTTGGTTTCTGTGACCCGTGTTAATGATGTTTCGTTCATTCACCGGAGAATGAAAGAAGGGGAGCTCGGATCCGGGTTCAAGAAGGAAAAAGGGGAGGGGAAGGTCGACAAATCATCCAACGACTGCTCGATCAAGGAAACAAAATTTACGGGGAGGGCAGTTCGATTCCGGGGAGCGACGGAGCGCGAGGGACGACATTGCGGCGGGCAACGTGAGCCGACCAGACCTGCCGAGAGGAAAGGAAGGCGGCCTGAGGCTGGCTTGATGGGAGCGGAGTTGCATCCAAACCTCGAGGAGAGGAGCGGTGCTCGAGACGCCTTATCCAAAGGCGTTTTGATGTGCGAGCCACGGAACGGGGCTGGAAAGTGGGAAGGGATCTCGGAAAGGCGGTGCGAGAGGGAGATAAGAGGAAGAGGGACGACAAGAGGACAACTGCTGATGAGAAGAAGCTGCTGACGACAACGAGTTGCTGATGCCATCATGCTGGAACTGACAGCTGAGCGCTGACTCCCAGCGTCATTTCTTCTGACTCGCGAGACGGCGTTCGCCACTCGGGAAGCTCCCTACCCGGGAGGCGAGCCCTGCAGGGGCCGGCCATGCCGAGAGATTGTTGCCCCTCGGCCAAATCAGACCGTCGAGCGGGACTTGCGTCCCGTCTCGCGACAAGCTAGAGTAGAGAAGCTAGATCAGGTCATAAGTATAGGGGTGTGTGTGTGTGTGTGTGCATGTGTGCGTGTGTGTGTCACCCTCGCATGGGAAGGCCACTCCCTGAGGAACACGTCACGGAGTCATCATGGCCTGGCCCTGAGTTCCCGCGGGAGCACCAGCCACCAAGCTCCAGACGCAGTCCCCAAGACTCTCCAGTGACCTACGCCATCTGCAGCTGTTGCAATGTCCCCCATCGGCTCGGCGCACGGACAGTCCTGAGAGTGATGCAATGGTCGCACCATCCCGCAGGCGGAGCCGTGGAGCAGTTATGGCAGTCCTGATTGCAAAGGCTTCCCATTGACGACGAGCCCCACCGCGTGGAGAGCTGGCAGGAGGTCGCGTGTGACGTCTGACGACGTGCTGCGGAGGCGGCCGAGGAGCGGGCCGAGGCGTATCAAGCATACCGGCGGTACCAGCAAGAGCTCACCCAGCTGATAGAGGACGACTCGACACGTGGTATTTCCCACGCAGGATGACGCACTAGTGGGCCATTGGAGTTACGTCGAGCCGCTCCACGGGCGAACAACGAAGGCGCCGCGCACCGCACGGTGCTCGTGCGAGGACCAGCGCCGGTCGATGATCCGGCGACATGGGAGGCTTACGGTTTGCGTGTGTTCCTTGGTGATGTGTAGAATTTTGATTGTGTGGGTAGCAGAAAGATACTGACTGTGTGTGCTATTTCTTAGTTCAATACAATTGCTTTGATTGTCCAAGCCTTCTCCTTTGAGCTGTTAGAAGGAATTCCCTCACTAGCGTCATGACATCCGTTGTATAATTGATCGTTGATGAAGAGTTAGAGTCTACAAATGGCCAAGGTAAATATTCATGGACTGCCCTCGGAGGAGTCGAGACTCTAGTAGGAGAAAAGGTTGGGCTATTACTGGGTGAAGTATGTGTTTATGATATATTGCCGACACTCATTCAGTGAATGATCCATTGAACGTTTAGAGGAGCCATATGACCCACAGAGCATGATGAGTGCGGGACTGCGGGGATAGCGCAGAACGAGCAAACGTACCTACGGAGCTAGTCTTCGCATGCTCTCAGACCCGATTTTGGCCGAAGGCGATAAAGGGTATAACAACCCGGCTTTCGTTTTAGTGACCGGTTTTGGCTTCTGTGACCCGGCTTTGGTTTCTGTGATCCGACTTTGGTGTCTGTGACCCGACTTTGGTTTCTGTGACCCGGCTTTGGTTTTTGTGACCCGGCTTTTGTTTCTGTGTCCGGGCTTTGGTGTCTGTGACCCGGCTTTGGTTTCTGTGACCGGCTTTGGTATATGTGGCCCGGCTATGGTTTCTGTGACCCGGCTTTGGTTTTTGTGACCCGGCTTTGGTTTCTGTGACCTGGCTTTGGGTTGCTGTGACCCGGCTCTGGATTCTGTGACTCGGCTTTGGTTCATGTTACTTGGCTTTGGTTTCTGTGACATGGCGTTGGTCTTTGTGACCTGGTTCTGGTTTATGTGATCCCGCTTTGGTTTCTGTCACATGGCTTTGGTTTTTGTGACCCGGCTTTGGTTTATGTGACCCGTCTTTGGTTTCTGTAACCCGGCTTTGGTTTATGTGACCGGCTTTGGTTTCAGTGACCTGGCTTTGGTTTTTGTGACCTGGCTTTGGTTTCTGTGACCCGGCATTTCTTTCTTTGACCCGGCCTTGCTTTCCGTGACCCAGCTTTGGTTTATGTGGCCCGGCTCTGATTTCTGTGACCCGTCTTTGGTTTCTGTGACCCATCTTTGGTTTGTGTGACCCGGCTTTGGTTTCCGTAACCGGGCTTTGGTTTATGTGAACCGGCTTTAGTTTCTGTGACCCGGCTCTGGTTTCTATGACCCGGGTTTGGTTTCTGTGACCCGGCTTTGGTTTCAGTGACCCGGCTTTGGTTTCAGTGACCCGGCTTTGGTTTCCGTGACCCGGCTTTGGTTTTTATGAACCGGCTTTGGTTTATATGACCCGGCTTTGGTTTCTATGACCCGGCTTTGGTTTTGTGACCCGGCTTTGGTTTTGGTGACCCGGCTTTGGTTTCAGGGGCCCGGCTTTGGTTTCTGTGACCCGGCTTTGGTTTTAGTGACCCGGCTTTGGTTTATGTGACCCGGCTTTGTTTCTGTGACCTGGCTTTGGTTTATGTGATCCGGCTTTGGTTCTGTGACCTGGCTTTGGTTGCTGTGACCCAGCTTATGTTTATGTGATCTGTCTTTGGATTCTGTGACCCGGCTTTAATTTCTATGACCGGGCTTTGGTTTCTGTGCTCCCGCCTTGGTTCGTTGACCTGGCTTTGGTTTCTATAATCCGGCTTTGGTTTATGTGATTCAGCTTTGGTTTTTGTGACCGGGCTTTGGTTTCTGTGACCCGGCTTTGGTTTCTGTGACCCGGCTTTGGTTTATATGACCCGGCTTTGGTTTCTGTGACCCGGCTTTGGTTTCCGTGACTTGGCTTTGGTTTATGTGACCCGGTTTTGCTTTATGTGACCCGACTTTGGTTTCTCTGACCCGGCGTTGGTTTCTGTGACCCGACTTTGGTTTCTGTGACCATACTTTCGTTCCTCTGACCTTGCTTTGGTTTCTGTGACCCGGGTTTGGTTTGTGTGACTCGGATTTGCTTTCTAAGACCCGGCTTTTTTTTCTGTGACTTGGCTTTTGTTTCTGTGACCCGTCTTTGGTTTTTGTGACCCGGCTTTGGTTCCTGTGACCCGGCTTTGGTTTTTGTGACCCGGCTTTGGTTTCAATGACTCGGCTTTGGTTTGTGTGACCCGGCTTTGGTTCACGTAAACCAAAGCCGGGTCACAGAAAGAGGAACCGGATCACAAAAACCAACACCGGGTCAAAAAAACCACCGCCGGGTCACAGAAACCAAAGCCGGGTCATAGAAGCCAAAGCCGGGTCACAGAAAGAGGAACCGGATCACAAAAACCAACACCGGGTCAAAAAAACCACCGCCGGGTCACAGAAACCAAAGCCGGGTCATAGAAGCCAAAGCCGGGTCACAGAGACCAAAGCCAGGTAACAGAAACCAAAGCCGGGTCATAGAAACCAAAGCCCGGAAAAAAAACAAACAAAGCCGGGTCACATAAACCAATGCCGGGTCACATATACCAAAGACAGTTCACGGAAATGAAAGTCGGGTCAAACAACCCAAAGCCGGGTCACACAAACCAAAGCCGGGTCATAAGAACCAAAGCCGGGTCACAGAAACCAAAGCCGGGTCACAGCAACCAAAGCCGGATTATAGAAACCATATTCGGGTCACATAAACCAAAACTGGGTCACAGAAACCAAAGCCGGGTCACAGAAACCAAGGCCGGGTCACATAGACGAAAGCGGAGTCGTAGAAACCAAGGCCAGGTCAAATAAACCAAGGCTTTGTCAGAGGAACCAAAACCGGGTAACAAAAACAAAAGCCGGGTCACATAATCCAAAGCCGGGTCACACAAGCCAAAGGCCGGTCACCGAAACCAAAGCCGAGTCACAGAAACCAAAGCCGGGTCACAGAAACCAAAGCCGGGTCACAGAAACCAAAGCCGGGTCACGGAAGCAAAGCCGGGTCACACAAACCAAAGCCGGGTCACAGAAACCAAAGCCAGAGTACAGAAACGAAAGCCAGGTCACAGAAACCAAAGCGGGGTCACAGAAATCTAAGCCAGGTCACATAAACCAAAGCCGGGTCACGGGAACCAAAGCCAGGTCAGAGAAACCAAAGCCCGGTCACAGAAACCAAAGCCGGGTCACAAAACCCAAAGCCGGGTCACAAAAACCAAAGCCGGGCCACAGAAAGCAAAGCCGGGTCACATAAGCTAAGGCCGGGTCACATAAAGCAAAGCCGGGTCACATAAACCAAAGCCAGGCCACCGAAACCAGAGCCGGGTCACTGAATCTAAAGCCGGGTCACAGAACCTAAAGCCGGGTCACAAAACCCGAAGCCGGGTCACAGAAACCAAAGCCAGAGTACAGAAACGAAAGCCAGGTCACAGAAACCAAAGCGGGGTCACAGAAATCTAAGCCAGGTCACATAAACCAAAGCCGGGTCACGGGAACCAAAGCCAGGTCAGAGAAACCAAAGCCCGGTCACAGAAACCAAAGCCGGGTCACAAAACCCAAAGCCGGGTCACAAAAACCAAAGCCGGGCCACAGAAAGCAAAGCCGGGTCACATAAGCTAAGGCCGGGTCACATAAAGCAAAGCCGGGTCACATAAACCAAAGCCAGGCCACCGAAACCAGAGCCGGGTCACTGAATCTAAAGCCGGGTCACAGAACCTAAAGCCGGGTCACAAAACCCGAAGCCGGGTCACAGAAACCAAAGCCAGAGTACAGAAACGAAAGCCAGGTCACAGAAACCAAAGCGGGGTCACAGAAATCTAAGCCAGGTCACATAAACCAAAGCCGGGTCACGGGAACCAAAGCCAGGTCAGAGAAACCAAAGCCCGGTCACAGAAACCAAAGCCGGGTCACAAAACCCAAAGCCGGGTCACAAAAACCAAAGCCGGGCCACAGAAAGCAAAGCCGGGTCACATAAGCTAAGGCCGGGTCACATAAAGCAAAGCCGGGTCACATAAACCAAAGCCAGGCCACCGAAACCAGAGCCGGGTCACTGAATCTAAAGCCGGGTCACAGAACCTAAAGCCGGGTCACAAAACCCGAAGCCGGGTCACAGAAACCAAAGCCAGAGTACAGAAACGAAAGCCAGGTCACAGAAACCAAAGCGGGGTCACAGAAATCTAAGCCAGGTCACATAAACCAAAGCCGGGTCACGGGAACCAAAGCCAGGTCAGAGAAACCAAAGCCCGGTCACAGAAACCAAAGCCGGGTCACAAAACCCAAAGCCGGGTCACAAAAACCAAAGCCGGGCCACAGAAAGCAAAGCCGGGTCACATAAGCTAAGGCCGGGTCACATAAAGCAAAGCCGGGTCACATAAACCAAAGCCAGGCCACCGAAACCAGAGCCGGGTCACTGAATCTAAAGCCGGGTCACAGAACCTAAAGCCGGGTCACAAAACCCGAAGCCGGGTCACAGAAACCAAAGCCAGAGTACAGAAACGAAAGCCAGGTCACAGAAACCAAAGCGGGGTCACAGAAATCTAAGCCAGGTCACATAAACCAAAGCCGGGTCACGGGAACCAAAGCCAGGTCAGAGAAACCAAAGCCCGGTCACAGAAACCAAAGCCGGGTCACAAAACCCAAAGCCGGGTCACAAAAACCAAAGCCGGGCCACAGAAAGCAAAGCCGGGTCACATAAGCTAAGGCCGGGTCACATAAAGCAAAGCCGGGTCACATAAACCAAAGCCAGGCCACCGAAACCAGAGCCGGGTCACTGAATCTAAAGCCGGGTCACAGAACCTAAAGCCGGGTCACAAAACCCGAAGCCGGGTCACAGAAACCAAAGCCAGAGTACAGAAACGAAAGCCAGGTCACAGAAACCAAAGCGGGGTCACAGAAATCTAAGCCAGGTCACATAAACCAAAGCCGGGTCACGGGAACCAAAGCCAGGTCAGAGAAACCAAAGCCCGGTCACAGAAACCAAATTTGGGTCACATAAACCAAAGCCGGGTCACAGAAACCAAAGTTGGGTCACAGAAACCAAAGCCGGGTCACATAAACCAAAGCCGGGTCACAGAAACCAAAGCCGGGTCACAGAAACCAAAGCCGGGTCACAAAAACCAAAGCCTGGTCACAAAAAGCAAAGCCGGATCACAGAAACCAAAGACGGGTCACAGAAAGCAAAGCCGGGTCACCGAAACCAAAGCGGGGTCACATAAACCAAAGCTGGGTCACATAAACCAAAGCCAGGCCACCCAAACCAAAGCCGGGTCACTGAATCTAAAGCCGGGTCACAGATCTCAAAGCTGGGTCACAGAAACCAAAGCTGGGCCACAGAAACCAAAGCCGGGTCACAGAAACCAAAGCCAGGTCACAGAAACCAAAGCCGGGTCACAGAAACCAAAGCCGGGTCACATAAACCAAAGCCGGGTCACAGAAACGAAAGCCAGGTCACAGAAACGAAAGCCGAGTCACATAAACGAAAGCCGGGTAACTGAAACAAAAGCGGGGTCACAAAAACGAAAGCCATGTCACTTAAACGAATGCCGGGTCACAGAAACCAAAGCCAGGTAACAGAAACCAAATCTGGGTCACAGAAACCAAAGCCCGGTCATAGAAACCAACACCCGGTCAGAATAACCAAAGCCGGGTCGCGGAAACCAAGGCAGGGTCACAAATACCAAAGCCGGGTCACATAACCCAAAGCTGGGTCACATAAACAAAGGCACAAAAACCAAAGCCGAGTCACATAAACCAATGCTGGGTCACAGAAACCAAACCTGATGACAGAAACCAAAGCCGGGTCACATTAACCAATGCTAGGTCACAGAAACCAAAGCCGGGTCAAATAAACCAAAGCCGGGTCACAGCAACCACAGGCGGTTCACAGTAAATAAAGCTGGGTCACATAAACCAAAGCTGGATCAAAGACACCAAAGCCGGGTCACAGAAACGAAAGCCGGGTCACATAAACCAAGGCTCGGTCACAGAAACCAAAGCTGGGTCACAAAAATCTAAGCTGGTCACAGAAACCAAATCCGGGTCACAGAAACCAAAGCCGGGTCACAGAAAGTAAAGCTTGGTCACATAAACCAAAACAGGGCCACAGAAACCAAAGCCGGGTCATAGAAACCAAAGCCGGGTCACAGAAACCAACGCCGGGTCATATATACCAAAGCCGGGTCACAGAAAGCAATGTCGGGTCACATAAACCAGAGCGGGATCACATAAACCAAAGCCGGGTCACAGAAATGACTTTGGTTTCTGTGACCCAGTTTTGGTTTCTATGACCCGGCTTTGGTATATATGACCCGGCGTTGGTTTCTGTGACCCAGTTTTGGTTTCTATGACCCGGCTTTGGTATATATGACCCGGCGTTGGTTTCTGTGACCCAGTTTTGGTTTCTATGACCCGGCTTTGGTATATATGACCCGGCGTTGGTTTCTGTGACCCAGTTTTGGTTTCTATGACCCGGCTTTGGTATATATGACCCGGCGTTGGTTTCTGTGACCCAGTTTTGGTTTCTATGACCCGGCTTTGGTATATATGACCCGGCGTTGGTTTCTGTGACCCAGTTTTGGTTTCTATGACCCGGCTTTGGTATATATGACCCGGCGTTGGTTTCTGTGACCCAGTTTTGGTTTCTATGACCCGGCTTTGGTATATATGACCCGGCGTTGGTTTCTGTGACCCAGTTTTGGTTTCTATGACCCGGCTTTGGTATATATGACCCGGCGTTGGTTTCTGTGACCCAGTTTTGGTTTCTATGACCCGGCTTTGGTATATATGACCCGGCGTTGGTTTCTGTGACCCAGTTTTGGTTTCTATGACCCGGCTTTGGTATATATGACCCGGCGTTGGTTTCTGTGACCCAGCTTTGGTTTCTGTGGCCCGGCTTTGGTTTATGTCTCCTGGCTTTGGTTTATGCGACCCGGCTTTGGTTTTAGTGACCCGGATTTGGTCTCTGTGACCTGGCTTTGGTTTTTGTGACCCGGCTTTGGTTTCTGTGACCCAGCTTTGGTTTATGTGACCCGGCTTTTGTATATGTGATCCGGCTTTTGTTTTTGTGACCCGGCTTTTGTTTCTATGACCCGGCTTTTGTTTCTGTGACCCGGCTTGCGTTTCTGTGACCCGGCTTTTGTTTCTGTGACCCGCCTTTGGTTTCTTTGATCCAGCTTTGGTTTATGTGACCCGGCTTTGGTTTTTGTGACCCGGCTTTGGTTTTTGGGAACTGGCTTTGGTTTCTGTGACCTGGCATTGGTTTATGTGACCTTGCTTTGGTTTCTGTGACCCGGCTTTGCTTTCTGTGACCCGGCTTTGGTTTCTGTGACCTGGCTTTGCTTTATGTGATCCGGCTTTTGTTTCAGTTACCCGGCCTTGGTTTCTGTGACCCGGCTTTGGTTTATGTGACCCAGCTCTGGTTTTTGTGACCCGGCTTTGGTTTCGGTGACCCGGCTTATCTTTTTGTAACCCGGCTTTGGTTCCTGTGACCCGGTTTAGGTTTCTATGACCAGGCTTTGGCTTCTGTGACCCGGCTTTGGTTTCTGTGACCCGGCTTTGGTTTCTGTGACCTGGCTTTCGTTTCTGTGATCCGGCTTTCGTTTATGTGACCCGGCTTTCGTTTCTGTGACCCGGCTTTTGTTTCTGTGACCCGGATTTTGTTTCCGTGACCTAGCTTTCGTTTCTGTGTCCCGGCTTTGATTTCTGTGACCCGGCTTTGGTTTCTGTGACCTGGCTTTGGTTTTTGTGACCCGATTTGTTTTCTGTGACCCGGCTCTGGTTTCTGTGACCCAGCTTTGGTTTATGTGACCCGGCTTACTTCTCTGTTACCTGGCCTTGGTATGTGTGACCCGGTTTGGTTTCTGTGACCCGGCTTTGGCTTATGTGACACCGCTTTCGTTTATGTGACCTGGCTTTGGTTTCTGTCCCCCGACTTTGGTTTCTGTGACCCGGCTTTCTTTTCCGTGGCCCAGCATTGGTTTCTGTGACCCGGCTTTGGTTTATGTGACCCCGCGTTGGTTTCTCTGACCCGGCTTTGGTTTATGTGACCCGGCTTTTGTTTCTGTGACCCGGCCTTTTTTTATGTGACCCGGATTTCGTTTCTGTGACCCGGATTGCATATATGGGACCCGGCTTTGGTTTATGTGACCCGGCTTTTGTATCTGGGACCCGGCTTTGGTTTCCGTGACCTGGTTTTGGTTTCTGTGACCCAACTTTGGGATCTGTGAACCAACTTTGGCTTCTGTGACCTGGCTTTGGTTTATGTGACCCGGCTTTTATTTATGTGACCCAGCTTGGTTTATGTGACCTGGCTTTGGTTTTTGTGACCTGGCTTTGGTTTCTGTGATCCGGCTTTGGGTTCTGTGACCCGGCTTTCGTTTCTGTGTTCCGGCTTTGGTTTCTGTAATCCGGCTTTGGTTTATGTGACCCGGCTTTCGTTTCTGGGACCCGGCTCTGGTTTCTGTGACCTGGCTTTGGTTTCTGTGACCTGGCTTTGGTTTATGTGACCCGGCTTTGGTTTCTGTGACCCGGATTTGGTTTCTGTGACCCGGCGTTGGTTTCTGTGACCCAGCTTTGGTTTATGTGACATGACTTTGGTTTCTGTAACCCGGCTTTGGTTTCAGTGACCCGGCTTTGGTTTCTGTGACCCGGCTTTGGTTTCCATGACCCGACTTTCGTTTCTGTGACCTGGCTCTGGTGTCTGTAACCTGGCTTTGGTTTCTGTGACCCGTCTTTGGTTTTTGTGACCTGGTTTTGGTTTCTGTGACCCGGCTTTGGAATCTGTGACCTGGCTCTGGTTTCTGTAACCCAGCTTTGGTTTCTGTGACCCAGCTTTGGTTTTTTTGACCCGGCTTTCGTTTCTATGACCTGGCTTTGGTTTATGTGACCCGGCTTTTGGTTCAGTGACCCGGCTTTCGTTTTTGTGACCCGGCTTTTGTTGCTGTGACCTGGCTTTTGTTTCTGTGCCCAGGCTTTGGTTTATGTCTCCTGGCTTTGGTTTATGCGACCCGGCTTTGGTTTCTATGACCCGGCTTTGGTTCTGTGACCCGGCCTTGGTTTCTATGACCCGGCTTTGGTTTCTGTGACCCGGCTGTGGTTTCTGTGACCTGGCTTTGGTTTCTGTGACCTGGCTGTGGTTTCTGTCACCCGGCGTTAATTTCTGTTACCCGGCTTTGGTTTCTGTAACCCAGCTTTGGTTTCTGTGACCCGGCGTTGGTTTTTGTGACCCGTCTTTGATTTCTGTGGCCTGGCTTTGGTTCTATGACCCAGCTTTGGTTTCGGTGACCCCGCTTTGGTTTCTGTGACCCGGCTTTGCTTTCTATGACCCGGCTTTGGTTTATGTGACCTGGCATTGGTTTCTTTGACCCGGCTTTGGTTTATGTGACCCGGCTTTGGTTCCCGTGACCTGACTTTGATATCTGTGACCCGGCATTGGTTTATGTGACCCGACTTTGGTTTTTGTGACCGGCGTTGGTTTCTGTGACCCGACTTTGGTTTATGTGACCCGGTTTTCGTTTCTGTGACCCGGCTCTGGTTTCTGTAACATGGCGTTGGTTTATGTGGGCCGGCTTTGGTTTCTATGACCCCGCTTTGGTTTCTGTAACCCGGCATTCGTTTATGTTACCCGGATTTGGTATATGCGACCCGGCTTTTGTTTCTGTGGCCCATCGTTGGTTTTTGTGACCCGGCTTTGGTTTCTGTGACCTCACTTTGGTTTCTATGAACCGGCTTTGCTTTCTATGACCGGCTTTGGTTTTTGTCACCCGGCTTTGGTTTCTGTGACCCGGCTTTGGTTTCTGTGACCTCACTTTGGTTTCTATGAACCGGCTTTGCTTTCTATGACCGGCTTTGGTTTTTGTCACCCGGCTTTGTTTTCTGTGACCCGGCTTTAGCTTCTGTGACCCGGCTTTGGTTTCTGTGACCTCACTTTGGTTTCTATGAACCGGCTTTGCTTTCTATGACCGGCTTTGGTTTTTGTCACCCGGCTTTGTTTTCTGTGACCCGGCTTTAGCTTCTGTGACCCGGCTTTGGTTTCTGTGGCCCTGATCTGGATTCATTGTCCCGGCGTTGGTTTCTGTGACCCCGCTTTGGTTTATGTGCCCCGGCTGTTTCTGTGACCCGGCTTTGGTTGATGTGACCCGGCTTTTGTTTCTGTGACCCGGCGTTGGTTTCTGTGACCCGGCTTTGGTTTATGAGACCCGGGAATGGTTTTTGTGACCCGGCGTTTTTTTTTTTTTTGACTTGGCTTTGGTTTCTGTTACCGGCTTTTGTTTCTATGACCCGATTTTGGTTTCTGTGACCCGGCTTAGGTTTCTGTGACCCGGTTTCGGTTCCTGTGACCCGGCTTTGGTTTATGCGACCCCGGTTTGGTTTCTGTGACCTGGCTTTGGTTTTTGTGACCCGGCTTTCGTTTATGTGACCCGGTTTTTATTTTGTGACCTGGCTTTCATTTCTGTGACCCGGCTTTCGTTTCTGTGACCCGGCTTTCGTATCTGTGACCTGGCTTTGGTCTTTGGGACCCGCCTTTGGTTTCTTTCACCCGGCTTTGGTTTCCGTGACCAGGCTTTTGTTTTTGTGACCCGGCTTTTGTTTCTGTGAACCAATTTTGGCTTCTGTGACCTGGCTTTGGTTTATGTGACCCGGCTTTTGTTTATGTGACCCGGCTTAGTTTCTGTGACATGGCTTTGGTTTCCATGACCCGGCTTTGGTTTCTGTGACTGGGCTTTGGTTTCTGTGACCTGGCTTTGCTTTCTGTGACCCGGCTTTCGTTTCTGTGACCCGGTTTTTGTTTCTGTGACCCGGCATTGGTTTATGTGGCCCGGCTTTGGTTTCTGGGACCCGGCTTTGGTTGATGTGACCTGGCTTTGGTTTCTGTGACCGGATGTGGGTTTTGTGACCCGGTTTGGTGTCTGTGACCCGAATTTGGTTTATGTGACCCAGTTTCGTTTCTGTGACTCGGATTTGGTTTCTGTGACCCGGCTTTGGTTTCTGTGACCCAGCTTTGGTTTATGAGACCTGACTTTGGATTATGTGACCCGGCTTTGGTTTCAGTGACCCGGCTTTGGGTTATGTGATCCGGCATTCGTTTCTGTGACCTGGCTCTGGTTTCTGCAACCCGTCTTTGGTTTCTGTGACCCATCTTTGGTTTCTGTGACCTGGCTCTGGTTTCTCCAACCCGGCTTTGGTTTCTGTGACCCAGCTTTTGATTTTGTTATCCGGCTTTCGTTTCTGTGACCTGGCATTCGTTTATGTGACCCGACTTTTGGTTCAGTGACCCGGCTTTCGTTTATGTGACCCGGCTTTCGTTGCTGTGACCTGGCTTTTGCTTCTGTGCCCCGGCTTTGGTTTCTGTGTCCTGGCTTTGGTTTATGTGACCCGGCTTTGGTTTCTATACCCCGGCTTTGGTTTATGTGACTCGGCCTTGGTTTCTGTGACCCGGCTTTCATTTCTGTGACCCATCTTTGGTTTCTGTGACATGGCTTTGGTTTATGTCATCCCGCGTTAAATTCTGTTACCTGGCTTTGGTTTATGTAACCAAGCTTTGGTTTATGTGACCCGGCGTTGGTTTTTGTGACCCGGCTTTGGTTTTTGTGGCCCGGCTTTGGTTCTCTGACCCTGCTTTGGTTTCGGTGACTCCGCTCTGGTTTCTGTGACCCGGTTTTGCTTTGTATGACCCGGTTGTGGTTTCTGGGACCCGGCTTTGCTTTCTGTGACCCGGCTTTGGTCTCTGTGACCCGGCTTTCGTTTATGTAAACCGGCTTTGGTTTCTGTGACCCGGCTTTGGTTTCAGTGACCCGGCTTTCGTTTCTGTGACCCGACATTGGTTTCTGTGACCCGACTTTGGTTTTTGTGACCGGCGTTGGTTTCTGTGACTCAGTTTTGGTTTATGTGACCCGGCTTTTGTTTCTGTGACCCGGCTTTGGTTTCTGTGACCTAGCGTTGGTTTATGTGGCCCGGCTTTGGTTTATATGATCCGGCTTTGGTTTCTGTAACCCGGCCTTCCTTTCTGTGACCTGGTTTTGGTTTATGCGACCCGGCTTTGGTTTCTGTGGCCCAGCGTTGGTGTACGTGACCCCGCTTTGGTTTTCGTGACCTCACTTTGGTTTCTGTGACCCAGCTTCGCCTTCTATTACCAGTTTTGGTTTCTGTGACCCGGCTTTGGTTTCTGTGACCCGGCTTTAGTTTCTGTGACCCGGATTTTGTTAATGTGACCCGGCTTTGGTTTCTTTGACCCGGCTTTGGTTTCCGTGACCCGGCTTTTGGGTTCTGTGACCCGGCTTTGGGTTCTGTGACCCGGCTTTGGGTTCTGTGACCCGGCTTTGGGTTCTGTGACCCGGCTTTGGGTTCTGTGACCCGGCTTTGGGTTCTGTGACCCGGCTTTGGGTTCTGTGACCCGGCTTTGGGTTCTGTGACCCGGCTTTGGGTTCTGTGACCCGGCTTTGGGTTCTGTGACCCGGCTTTGGGTTCTGTGACCCGGCTTTGGGTTCTGTGACCCGGCTTTGGGTTCTGTGACCCGGCTTTGGGTTCTGTGACCCGGCTTTGGGTTCTGTGACCCGGCTTTGGGTTCTGTGACCCGGCTTTGGGTTCTGTGACCCGGCTTTGGGTTCTGTGACCCGGCTTTGGGTTCTGTGACCCGGCTTTGGGTTCTGTGACCCGGCTTTGGGTTCTGTGACCCGGCTTTGGGTTCTGTGACCCGGCTTTGGGTTCTGTGACCCGGCTTTGGGTTCTGTGACCCGGCTTTGGGTTCTGTGACCCGGCTTTGGGTTCTGTGACCCGGCTTTGGGTTCTGTGACCCGGCTTTGGGTTCTGTGACCCGGCTTTGGGTTCTGTGACCCGGCTTTGGGTTCTGTGACCCGGCTTTGGGTTCTGTGACCCGGCTTTGGGTTCTGTGACCCGGCTTTGGGTTCTGTGACCCGGCTTTGGGTTCTGTGACCCGGCTTTGGGTTCTGTGACCCGGCTTTGGGTTCTGTGACCCGGCTTTGGTTTCCGTGGCCCGGCTTTTGTTTCTGTGACCCGTCTTTGGTTTTTGTGACCAGGATTTGGTTTCTGTGATCCAGATTCGGTTTTTGTGACTCGGCTCTGGGTTCTGTGATCCAGCTTTGGTTTCTATGACCTGGCTGTGGTCTCTGTGACGCGACTTTAATTTATGTGACCCGGCTTTGGTTTCGGTGATCCGGCTTTGGTTTCTGTGACCCGGCTTTGGTTTCTGTGGCCTGGCTTTGGTTTCTGTGACCCGGCTTTGGTTTATGTGACCCCGCTTTGGTTTATGTGATCTGGCTTTGCACTTTTGTGACCCGGTTTGGGTTTATGTGACCCGGCTTTGCTTTCTGTGACCCAGCTTTGGTTTCTGTGACCCGGCTTTAGTTGTTGTGACCTGGCTTTGGTTTATGTGACCCGGCTTTGGTTTCTGTGACCTAGCTTTGGTTTATGTGACCCAACTTTGGTTTCTATGACCCGGCTTTGGTTTCCGTGACCCGGCTTTGGTTTTTGTGACCAGGCTTTGGTTTCTGTGACCCGGCTTTGGTTTCTCTGACCCGGCTTTGGTTTGTGTGGCCCGGCTTTGGTTAATGTGACCCTGCTTTGGTCTCTGTGACCCGGCTTTGGTGTATGTGACCCGGCTTTGGTTTATGTGACCCGGCTTTGGTTTCTGTGACCCAGCTTTGCTTTCTGTGACCCGTCTATGGTTTTTGTGACCCGGGTTTGATTTGTGCGAACCGGCTTTAGTTTTTTGACCCGGCTTTTGTTTATGTGACCCAACTTTCGTTTTTGTTATCCGGCTTTTCTTTAAGTGACCTGAGTTTTATTTATGTCACCCGGCTTTCGTTTCTGTTACCAGGCTTTGGTTTCTGGGACCCGGCTTTGGTTTCTGTGATCCGGCTTTGGTTTATATGACCCGGCTTTGGTTTCTGTGTCCCACGCTTGGGTTATGTGGCCCGGCTTTGGTTTCTGTGACCCCACTTTGGTTTCTGTGCACCCGCTTT
Organism: Penium margaritaceum; assembly: GCA_023375785.1. Taxonomy (NCBI): domain Eukaryota; kingdom Viridiplantae; phylum Streptophyta; class Zygnematophyceae; order Desmidiales; family Peniaceae; genus Penium; species Penium margaritaceum. The sequence goes on along the minus strand of SZWC01003917.1, from coordinate 165,036 downwards.
GGTTTCTGTGACCCGGCTTTTCTTTCTGTGACCCGGCTTTGGTTTCCATGACCCGATTTTGCGTTCAGTGACCCGTCTTTGGTTTCTGTGATCTGGATTTGGTTTCTGTGACCCGGCTTTGGTTTCTGTGGTCCGGCTTTGGTTTATGTGACGTGGCTTTGGTCTTTGTGACGCGGCTTTGGTTTCTGTGACCCGGCTTTGGCTTTTGAGACTTGGCATTGGTTTCAGTGATCCGACTTTGGTTGATGTTACCCGGCTTTGGTTTATGTGACCCAGGTTTGGTTTCTATGACCCGGCTTTGGTTTATGTGACCCGGCTTTGGTTTCTGCGAACCAGCTTTGGTTAGTGTGATCCGACTTTGGTTTATGTGACCCGGCTTTGGTTTCTGTGACCTGGCTTTGGTTTATGTGATCCAGCTTTGGTTTCTTCGACCTGGCTTTGGTTTATGTGACCCGGCTTGGGTTTATGTGACCCGGCTTTGGGTTCTGTGTCCAGGCTTTGGTATTTGTGATCCGACTTCGGTTTCTGTGACCCAGATTTTGTTCATGTGAACCGGCTTTGGTTTCCGTGACCCGGCTTTTGTTTCTGTGACCTGGCTTTGGTTTCTGTGACCCGGCTTTGGTTCGTGTGACCCGGCTTTGGTTTATGTGACCCGGCTTTGGTTTCTGTGGCCCGGCTTCGGTTTTTTGTGACCTGGCTTTGGTTCATGTGACCGTGATTTGGTTCATGTGACCCGGCTTTGCTTTCTGTGACCCGGCTTTGCTTTTTGTGACCCGGCTTTGCTTTTTGTGACCCGGCTTTG
>SZWC01003917.1:142985-164182 GCA_023375785.1 Penium margaritaceum | reverse complement strand
TGTGACCCGGCTTTGGTTTGTGTGACCCGGCTTTGGTTTCTCTAACCCGGCTTTGGTTTCTGTGACCCGGCTTTGGTTTTGGTGACCTGGCATTGGTTTGTGTGACGCGGCTTTGGTTTCTGTGACCCGGCTTTGGTTTCTGTGACCCGCCTTTGGTTTCTGTGATCGGTCTTTGGCTTCTGTGACCCGGCTTTGGGTTTTGTGACCCACCTTTGGTTTATGTGACCAGGCTTTGGTTTCTGTGATCCAGCTTTGGTTTTTGTGAGCCGGCCTAGGTTTCTATGACCCGGCTTTGGTTTCTGTGACCCGACTTTGGTTTCTATCACCTGGCTTATCTTTATGTCACCCGGCGCTGGTTTATGTGACCGAGCTTTGCTTTGGGTGACCCGCGTTTGGTTTCTCTGACCCAGATTTGGTTTCTGTGACCCGGCTTTGGGTTATGTGACTTGGCTTATGTTTCTGTGATCCGGCTTTGGTTTATTTGACCTGGCTTTGGTATCTGTCACCGGCTTTGGTTTCTGTGAACCGGCTTTGGTTTCTGTGACCCGGCATTAGTTCATGTCATCCAACTTTGGTTTATGTGACCCGGCTTAAGCTTCCGTGACCCGGCTTTGGTTTCTGTGACCCGGCCTTGGTTTCTATGACCCGGCTTTGGTTTGTGTGACCTGGCTTTGGTTTATGTGACCCGGCTTTGGTTCCTGCGAACCGGCTTTGATTTGTGTAATCCGGCTTTGGTTTCTGTGACCCGGCTTTGGTTTATGTGACCCGGCTTTGGTTTCTGTTGCCCGGCTTTGGTTTCTGTGACTTGGCATTGGTTTCTGTGATCCGACTTTGGTTTATGTTACCCGGCTTTGTGTTATGTGACCCGGCTTTGGTTTCTGTGACCTGGCTTTGGTTTTTATGGACCAGCTTTGTTTTCTGTGACCTGGCTTTGGTTGATGTGACCTGGCTTTGGTTTCTGCAAACTGGCTTTGGTTTATGTGATCCGACTTTGGTTTATGTGACCCCGCTTTGGTTTCTGTGACCTGGGTTTTGACTATGTGGCCCAACTTTGGTTTATGTGACCCGGCTTTGGTTTCCATGACCCCGCTTTGGTTTTCGTGACCCGGCTTTGCTTTCTGTGACACGGCTTTGGTATATGTGACCCAGCTTTGGTTCTTGTGACCCGGCTTTGGGTTCCGTGTCCCAGCTTTGGTATTTGTGACCCGGCTTTGGTTTCAGTGACCCCGCATTGGTTTATATGATCCGGCTTTTGTTTCTGTGACCCGGCTTTGGTTCCTGTGACCCGGCTTTGGTTTCTGTAACCTGGCTGTTGTTTCTGTGGCCCGGCTTTGGTTTCTGTGACCCGGCTTTGGTTCCTGTGACCCGGCTTTGGTTTCTGTAACCTGGCTGTTGTTTCTGTGGCCCGGCTTTGGTTTCTGTGACCCGGCAATGGTTTTTGTGACCCGGCATAGGTTTCTGTGACCCGGCTTTGGTTTTTCTGACCCGGCTTTGGTTTCTGTGACCCGGTTTTGGTTTCTGTGATCCAGCTTTGGTTTCTGTGACCCGGCTTTGATTTATGCAAACCGGCGTTGGTTTTTGTAACCCGGCTTTCGTTTCTGTGACCCGGATTTCCTTTCAGTTATCAGGCTTTTGTTTCTGTGACCCGGCTTTTCTTTATGTGACCCGGCTTTGGTTTCTGTGACCCGGCTCTGGTTTCAGGGACCCGGCGTTGGTCTCTGTGATCCGCCTTTGCTTTCCGTGACCCAGTTTTGCTTTCTGTGACCCGTCTTTGGTTTATGTGACCTGGATTTGGTTTATGTGACCCGGCTTTGGTTTCTGTGACTCAGCTTTGGTTTATGTGATACGGCTTTGGTTTCTGTGAACTGGCTTTGGTCTCTGTGACCCGGCTTTGGTTTATGTAACCCGGCTTTGGTTGTTGTGACCTGGCATTGGTTTCTGATATCCGACTTTGGTTTCTGTGACCCGGCTTTGGTTTATGTGACCTGGCTTTGGTTTCTGCGAACCGGCTTTGGTTTCTGTGATCCGACTTTGGTTTATGTGACCTGGCTTTGGTTTCGGTGACCCGGCTTTGGTTTATGTGGACCAACTTTGGTTTATGTGACCCGACTTTGGTTTCAGTGACCCCGATTTGGTTTTTGTGACCCGGCTTTGCTTTCTGTGACACGGCTATGGCTTATGTGACCCGGCTTTGGTTTCTGTGACCCGGCTTTGGGTTCTATGTCCCGGCTTTGGTATTTGTGACCCGGCTTTGGTTTCTATGACCCGGCTTTGGTTTCTGTGACCCGGCTTTGGTTTCTGTGATCCGGCTTTGGTTTCTCTGACCCGGCTTTGGTTTCTGTGACCCGGCTTTGGTTTACGTGACCAGGCTTTGGTTTCTGTGACCCGACTTTGGTTTTTGTGACCCGGCTTTGGTTTTTGTGACCCGGCTTTGGTTTTTGTGACCCGGCTTTGGTTTCAGTGACCCGGCTTTGGTTTCTGTCATCCAGCTTTGGTTTCTCTGACCCGGCTTTGATTTATGCGAACCGGCTTTGGTTTCTGTGACCTGGCTTTCATTTTTGTGACCTGGATTTCGTTTCTATTACCCGGTTGTTGTTTCTGTGACCCGGCTGCTTTGGTTTATGTGACCCGGCTTTGCTCTCTGGGATCCGGCTTTGGTTTCACTGACCCGGCTTTGGTTTCTGTGACCCGGCTTTGGTTTCTGTGACCCGGGTTTGGTTTATGTGGTCCGGCTTTGGTTTCTGTGACCCCGTTTTGGTTTGTGTGACCCCGCTTTGGTTTATGTGACCCGGTTTTGCTTGTTGTGACCCGTCTTTGGTTTATGTGACCCGGATCTGGTTTATGTGACCCGGCTTTAGTTTATGTGACTTGGCTTTGGCCTCTGCGATCCGGCTTTGGTTTCTGTGACGAGGGTTTGGTTGTTGTGATCCGGCATTGGTTTCTGTGATCCGACTTAGGTTTATGTGACCCGGCTTTGGTTTACGTGACCCGGCTTTGGTTTCTGTGACCCGTCTTTGGTTTATATGACCCGGCTTTGGTTTCTATGACCTGGCTTTGGTTTATGTGACCCGGCTTTGGTTTCTGCGAACCGGCTTTGGTTTCTATGATCCGACTTTGGTTTCTGTGACCCGGCTTTGGTTTATGTGACCCAGCTTTGGTTTATGTGGCCTAGCTTTGGTTTCTGTGACCTGGCGTTGGTTTATGTGATCCCGCATTGGTTTTTGTGACCCGGCTTTGCTTTTTGTGACACGGCTTTGGTCTATGTGACCCGGCTTTGGTTTCTTTGACCTGGCTTTGGATTCTGTGTCCCGGCTTAGGTATTTGTGACCGGGCTTTGGTTTCGTTGACCTGGCTTTGGTTTATGTGATCCAGCTTTGGTTTCTGTGACCTGGCTTTTGTTTCTGTGACCCGGCTTTGGTTAATGTGACGCGGCTTTGGTTCCTGTGACCCTGCTTTGGTTTCTGTGACCCGCCTTTGGTTTATGTGGCCCAGCTTCAGTTGTTTTGACCCGGCTTTGGTTCATGTGACCCTGCTTTGGTTCCTGTGACCCGGCTTTGATTTCTGTGACCCGGTTTTGCTTTTTATGACCCGGCTTTGCTTTTTGTGACCCGGCATTGGTTTCAGTCACCCGGCTTTGTTTTATGTGACCCGGCCTTTGTTTCACTGACTCCGCTTTGGTTTCTGTGACCCGGCTTTGGTTTCTATGATCGGGCTTGGGCTTCTGTGCTCGGGCTTTGGTTCGTTGACCCGGCTTTGGTTTGTGTGATCCGGCTTTGGTTTCTGTGACCCGGCAATGGTTTTTGTGACCCGGCTTTGGTTTCTGTGACCCGCCTTTGGTTTTTGTGACCTGGCTTTGGTTTATGTGATCCAGCTTTGGTTTGTGTAACCCGGTTTTGATTTCTGCGATCCGGCTTTGGTTTCTGTGACCCGGCTTTTGTTTTCGTGACCCGGATTTCGTTTCCGTTATCCAGCTTTTGTTTTTTTGACCCGGCTTTTGTTTCTGTGACCTGGCTTTGGTTTCTGTGACCCGGCTTTGATTTCTGGGACGCGGCTTTGGCTTATGTGACCCGGGTTTGGTTTCTGTGACCCGGGTTTGGTTTATGTGGCCCGGCTTTGGTTTATGTGAACCCGCTTTGGTTTTTGTGACCCCGTTTTGGTTTTTGTGACCCAGCCTCTCGTTCTGTGTCCCGGCTTTGGTTTCCGTGACCCGGTTTTGCTTTCTATGACCCGTCGTTGGTTTATGTGACCCGAATTTGGTTCATGTGACCCGGCTTTGGTTTATGTGACTCGGCTTTGGTTTCTGTCATTCGGCTTTGGTTTTTGTGACCTGGATTTGGTCTATGTGACCCGGCTTTGGTTTCTGTGACCAGGCTTTGGTTTTTGTTACCTGGCATTGGTTTCTGCTATACGACTTTGGTTTATGTGACCCGGCTTTGGTTTATGTGACCCGGATTTGGTTTCTGTGACCCGGCTTTGGTTTCTATGACCCGGCTTTCGTTTTAGTGACCTGGCTTTGGTTTATGTGACCCGGCTTTGGTTTCTGCGAAACGGCTTTGGTTTCAGTGACCCGACTTTGGTTTCTGTGACCCGGTTTGGTTTCGGTGACTCGGCTTTGGTTTATGTGGCCCAACTTTGGTTTCGGTGACCCGGCTTCGGTTTATGTGACCCTGCTTTGGTTTTTGTGACCCGGCTTTGCTTTCGGTGACACGGCTTTGGTTTATGTGACCCGGCTTTGGTTTCTGTGACCCGGCTTTGGGTTCTTTGTCTCGGCTCTGGTATTTGTGACCTGGCTTTTATTTATATGACCCGGCTTTGATTTATGAGACCCGGCTTTGGTTTGTGTGACCCGGCTTTCGTTTCTGTGACCCGGCTTTGGTTTATGTGACCCGGCTTTGGTTCCTGTGACCCGGCTTTGGTTTGTGTGACCCGGCTTTCGTTTCTGTGACCCGGCTTTGGTTTATGTGACCCGGCTTTGGTTCCTGTGACCCTGCTTTGGTTTCTGTGACCCGGCTTTGGTTCATGTGGCCCGGCTTCGGTTTCTGTGACCTGGCTTTGGTTCATGTGACCCTGCTTTCTTTCCTGTGCACCGGCTTTGTTTTATGTGACCCGGCTTTGCTTTTTGTGACCCGGCTTTGCTTTTTGTGACCCGGCTTTGGTTTCCGTGACCCGGCGTTGGGTTATGTGACCCGGCTTTGGTTTCCATAACCTGGCTTTGGTTTTTGGGACCCGGCTTTGGTTTGTGTGACCCGGCTTTGGTTTCTGTGACCCGGCTTTGGTTTCTGTGACCCGGCTTTGGTTTCTGTGACCTGGCTTTGGTTTGTGTGACCCAGCTTTGGTTTCTGTGACCCGGCTTTGGTTTATGTGACCCGCCTTTGGTTTCTGTGACCCGCCTTTGGTTTCTGTGACCCGCCTTTGGTTTCTGTGACCCGCCTTTGGTTTCTGTGACCCGCCTTTGGTTTCTGTGACCCGCCTTTGGTTTCTGTGACCCGCCTTTGGTTTCTGTGACCCGCCTTTGGTTTCTGTGACCCGCCTTTGGTTTCTGTGACCCGCCTTTGGTTTCTGTGACCCGCCTTTGGTTTCTGTGACCCGCCTTTGGTTTCTGTGACCCGCCTTTGGTTTCTGTGACCCGCCTTTGGTTTCTGTGACCCGCCTTTGGTTTCTGTGACCCGCCTTTGGTTTCTGTGACCCGCCTTTGGTTTCTGTGACCCGCCTTTGGTTTCTGTGACCCGCCTTTGGTTTCTGTGACCCGCCTTTGGTTTCTGTGACCCGCCTTTGGTTTCTGTGACCCGCCTTTGGTTTCTGTGACCCGCCTTTGGTTTCTGTGACCCGCCTTTGGTTTCTGTGACCCGCCTTTGGTTTCTGTGACCTGGCTTTGGTTTCTGTGACCCGCCTTTGGTTTGTGTGACCCGGCTTTGGTTTTTGTGACCCGGCAATGGTTTGTGTGACCCGGCTTTTGTTTCAGTGACCCGGCTTTGGTTTTTGTGACTTGGGTTTGGTTTATGTGACCCGGCTTTGGTTTCCGTGATCCAGCTTTGGTTTTTGTGACCCGACTTATGTTTCTATGACCCGGCGTTGGTTCCTCTGACCCGATTGTGGTTTACATGATCGGCTTTTCTTTCTGTGACCCGGCTCTGGTTTATGTGACCCAGCTTTGCTTTCTGTGAACCGTCTTTGGTTTCTGTGACCCGGATTTGGTTTCTGTGATCCGGCTTTGGTTTATGTGACTTGGCTTTGGTTTCTGTGATCCGGCTTTGGTTTATGTGACCTGTCTTTGGTTTCTGTGACCCGGCTTTGGGTTCTGTGTCTCGGCTTTGGTATTTGTGACCCGGCTTTGGTTTATAAGATCCGGCTTTGGTTTCTGTGACCCGGCTTTCGTTTCTGTGACCCGGCATTGGTTTATGTGACCTGGCTTTGGTTCCTGTGACCCGGCTTTGGATTCTGTGACCTGGCTTTTGTTTATGTGGCCTGGCTTTGGTTTCTTGGACCCGGCAATGGTTTTTGTGACCTGGCTTTGGTTTCTGTGACCCGGCTTTGGTTTTTGTGACCCGGCTTTGGTTTTTGTGACCTGGCTTTGGTTTATGTGATCAAGCTTTGGTTTGTGTAACCCGGTTTTGATTTCTGCGGTCCGGCTTTGGTTTATGTGACCAGGCTTTCGTTTCTGTGACCCGGATTTCGTTTCCAATACCCGGCTTTTGTTTTTTTTTACCTGGCTTTTGTTTCTGTGACCTGGCTTTGGTTTCTGTGACCCGGCTTTGGCTTCTGGGACCCGGCTTTGGTTTCTGTGACCCGGCTTTGGTTTATTTGACCCGGGTTTGGTTTCTGTGGCCCGGGTTTGGTTTATGTGGCCCGGTTTTGGTTTATGTGACCCCGCTTTGGCTTTTGTAACCCCGTTTTGGTTTCTGTGACCCGGCCTCTCTTCCTGTGTCCCGGCTTTGGTTAGCGTGACCCGGTTTTGCTTTCTGTGACCCGTCGTTGGTTTATGTGACCCGAATTCGGTTTATGTGACCCGGCTTTGGTTTATGTGACTCGGCTTTGGTTTCTGTGATCCGGCTTTGGTTTCTGTGACCTGGCTTCGGTCTATGTGACCCGGCTTTGGTTTCTGTGACCAGGCTTTGGTTTTTGTGACCTGGCTTTGGTTTCTGTGACCCGGCTTTGGTTTCTGTGACCTGGATTCGGTCTATCTGACCCGGCTTTGGTTTCTGTGACCTGGATTCGGTCTATCTGACCCGGCTTTGGTTTCTGTGACCAGGCTTTGGTTTTTGTGACCTGGCATTGGTTTCTGTTGTATGACTTTGGTTTATGTGACCCGGCTTTGGTTCATGTGACCCGGCTTTGGTTTTTGTGACCCGGCTTTGGTTTCTATGACCCGGCTTTCGTTTCAGTGACCTGGGTTTGGTTTATGTGACCCGGCTTTGGTTTATGCGAACCGGCTTTGGTTTCTGTGATCCGACTTTGGTTTCTGGGACCTGGCGTTGGTTTCGGTGACCCGGCTTTGGTTTATGTGGCCCAACTTTGGTTTCGGTGACCCGGCTTTGGTTTATGTGACCCTGCTTTGGTTTTTGTGACCCGGCTTTGCTTTCAGTGACACGGCTTTGGTTTATGTGACCCGACTTTGGTTTCTGTGACTTGGCTTTGGGTTCTGTGTCCCGGCTCTGGTATTTGTGACCTGGCTTTGATTTATATGACCCGGCTTTGATTTATGAGACCCGGCTTTGGTTTCTGTGACCCGGCTTTCGTTTCTGTGACCCGGCTTTGGTTTATGTGACCCGGCTTTGGTTCCTGTGACCCTGCTTTGGTTTTTGTGACCCGGCTTTGGTTAATGTGGCCCGGGTTCGGTTTCTGTGACCTGGCTTTGGTTCATGTGACCCTGCTTTGGTTCCTGTGACCCGGCTTTGCTTTATGTGACCCGGCTTTGCTTTTTGTGACCCGGCTTTGCTTTTTGTGACCTGGTTTTGGTTTCCGTGACCAGGCTTTGGTTTATGTGACTTGGCTTTGGTTTCTGTGACCCGCCTTTGGTTTCTGTGATCCGGCTTTGGTTTATGTGACCCGACAATGGTTTTTGTGACCCGGCTTTGGTTTCTTTGACCCGGCTTTGGGTTTTGTGACCCGGGTTTGGTTTATGTGACCAGGGTTTGGTTCCTATGATCCAGCTTTGGTTTATGTGACCTGGCTTAGGTTTCTATGACCCGGCTTTGGTTTCTGTGTCCCGACTTTGGTTTCTATGACCCGGCTTTTCCTTCTGTGACCCGGCTCTGGTTTATGTGACCCAGCTTTGCTTTCTGTGGCCCGTCTTTGGTTTATGTGACCCGGATTTGGTTTCTGTGACCCGGCTTTGGTTTCTGTGACTTGGCTTTTGTTTATGTTATCCGGCTTTGGTTTATGTGACCTGGCTTTGGTTTTGTGTCCGGCTTTGGTTTCTGTGACCCGGCTTTGGTTTCTGTGACCCGGCATTGGTTTCTTGCACTCGGCTTTGGTTTATGAGACCCGGCTTTGGTTTCCGTGACCCGGCTTTGGTTTCTGTTACCCGGCCTTCGTTTCTATGACCCGGCTTTGGTTTATGTGACCTAGCTTTGGTTTATGTGACCCGGCTTTGGTTCCTGCAAACCGGCTTTGGTTTCTGTCATCCGGCTTTGGTTTCTCCGACCCGACTTTGGTTTCCGTGACCCGGCTTTGGTTTCTGTGGCCCGCCTTTGGTTTCTGTGACTTGGCATTGGTTTCTGTGATCTGACTTTGGTTTATGTGACTCGGCTTTGGGTTATGTGACCTGGCTTTGGTTTATGTGATCCGGATTTGGTTTCTATGACCCGGCTTTGGTTTCTGTGACCTGGCTTTGGTTTATGTGACCCGGTTTTGGTTTCTGCAAACTAGCTTTGGTTTCTGTGGTCCGACATTGGTTTCCGTAACCCGGCTTTGGTTTCTGTGACCTGGCTTTGGATTATGTGGCCCATCTTTGGTTTCGTTGACCCGGCTTTGGGTTATGTGTCCCGGCTTTGGTATTTGTGACCCAGCTTTGGTTTATGTTACCCGGCTTTGCTTCCTGTGACCCGGCTTCCGTTTCTATGACCCGACTTTTGTTTCTGTGGCCCGACTTTGGTTTTTGTGACCCGGCAATGGTTTGTGTGACCCAGCTTTTGTTTCAGTGACCCGGCTTTGGTATTTTGTGACCCGGCTTTGGTTTATGTGACCTGGCTTTGGTTTCTGTGATCCAGCTTTGGTTTCTGTGACCCAGCTTTGATTTCTGCGCACCGGCTTTGGTTTATGTGACCCGGCTTTCATTTTTGTAACCCGAATTTAATTTCTGTTACCCGGTTTTTGTTTCTGTGACCCGGCTTTTGTTTCAGTGACCCGGCTTTGGATTCTGTGACCCGACTTTGGTTCCTGGGACCCGGCTTTGGTTTCTGTGACCTGGCTTTGTTTTATGTGATCCGGTTTGGTTTTTGTGACCCGGTTTGGTTTATGTGGCCCGGCTTTGGTTTCTTTGACCCCGCTTTGGTTTCTGTGACCCCACTTTGGTTTCTGTGACCCGGCTTTTCTTTATGTGACCCGGCTTTGCTTTCCGTGGCCCGGTTTTGCTTTTTGTGACCCGTCTTTGGTTTATGTGATCCGGCTTTGGTTTTTGTGACCTGGCTTTGCTCTATGTGACCCGGCTTTGGTTTCTGTGACCAGGCCTTGGTTATTGTGACCTGGCATTGGTTTCTGTGATCCGATGTTGGTTTATGTGACCCGGCTTTGGATTATGTGACCCAGCTTTGGTTTATGTGACCCGGCGTTGGTTTCTATGACCCGGCTTTGGTTTATGTGACCTGGCTTTGGGTTCTGTGACCCGGCTTTGGTTTCTGCGAACCGGCTTTGGTTTATATGATCCGACTTTGCTTTCTGTGACCCGGCTTTGGTTTCTGTGACCCGCCTTTGGTTTATGTAGTCCAACTTTGGTTTCTATGACCCGGCTTTGGTTTCTGTGACCCGCTTTGGTTTTTGTGACCCAGCTTTGCCTTCTGTGACACGGTTTTGGTTTATTAGACCCGGCTTTGGTATTTGTGACCCGGCTTTGGTATATTTCACCCGGCATTGGTTTATGTGATCCGGCTCTGGTTTTGATGACCCGGCATTCGTTTCTGTGACCTGGCTTTGGTTTATGTGACCTGGCTTTGGTTCCTGTGACCTTGCTTTGGTTTATGTGACCCGGCTTTGGTTTATGTGGCCCGGCTTCGGTTTCTCTGACCCGGCTTTGGTTCATGTGACCTTGCTTTGGTTCCTGTGACGTCGCTTTGCTTTCTGTGACCCGGCTTTGCTTCTTATGACCCGGCTTTGCTTTTTGTGACCCGGCTTTGGGTTCTGTGACCCGGCTTTGGTTTCTGTGACCCGGCTTTGGTTTCTGTGACCCAGCTTTGGTTTATATGACCCGGCTTTGGTTTCTGTGATCTAGCTTTGGTTTCTGTGACCCGGATTTGATTTTTGCGAACGGGCCTTGGTTTATGTGACCCGGCTTTCAATTCTGTGACCCGTTTTTTGTTTATGCTACCCGGTTTTTGTTTGTGTGACCCGGCTTTTGTTTCAGTGACCCGGCATTGGTTTCTATGACCCGGCTTTGGTTTCTGGGACCCGGCTTTGGTTTCGTGACCCCGCTATGGTTTATGTGAGCCGGCTTTGGTTTTTGTGACCCGGGTCTGGTTTATGTTGCCCGGCTTTGGTTTCTGTGACCCTGCTTTGGTTTATGTGACTCGTATTGGTTTCTGTGACCCGGCATTTCTTTCTGAGACCTGGCTTTGGTTTACGTGGCCCGGTTTTGCTTTTTGTGACCCATCTTTGTTTTCTGTTACCCGGGTTTGGTTTATGTGACCCGGCTTTGGTTTCGGTGACTCGGCTTTGGTTTCTGTGATCTGGCTTTGGTTTCTGTGACCTGGCTTTGGTCTCTGTGACCCGGCTTTGGTTTCTGTGACCAGGCATTGGTTGTTGTGACCTGGCATTGGTTTCTGTGATCCGACTTTGGTTTATGTGACCCGGCTTTGGTTTATGTGACCCGGCTTTGGTTTATGTGACCCGGCTTTGGTTTCTATGACCCGGCTTCGGTTTCTGTGACCTGGCTTTGGTTTATGTGACCTGGCTTTGGTTTATGTGAACCGTCTTTGGTTTCAGTCATCCAACATTGGTTTCTGTGACCCGGCTTTGGCTTCTGTGACCCGGCTTTGGTTTATGTGGCCCAACTTTGGTTTCTGTGACCCGGCTTTGGTTTCTGTGACCCCACTTTGGTTTTTGTGACCCGGCTTTGCTTTCTGCGACACGGTTTTGGTTTATGTGACCCGGCTTTGGTTTTAGTGACCCAGCTTTGGATTCTGTGTCCCGACTTTGGTATTTGTGACCCGGCTTTGGTTTCGTTGACCCAGCTTTGGTTAAAGTGATCCGGCTTTGGTTTCGGTGACCCAGCTTTCGTTTCTGTGATCCGGCTTTCGTCTATTTGACCCGGCTTTGGTTCCCGTGACCCTGCTTTGGATTGTGTGACCCGGCTTTGGTTTATGTGGCCTGGCTTCGGTTTTTGTGACCCAGCGTTGGTTCATGTGACCCTACTTTGGTTCCCGTGACTCGGCTTTGCTTTCTGTTATCCGGCTCGGCTTTGCTTTCTGTGCTACTACTGACTGAAGTCGTTGTACTTGGTAGTTGATAACTGATATCCCCATAGGCACGACGTGGCTAACATGCACACCAAACAACGGGGAAAACAATGCGTTGAGAACATCAGTTATCAACTACCAAGTACAAAGAATTTCAACAAGCAGTGGCATGGTATGGCTAGCGTGCACAGTGACCAACCAAAGGATGCATATGTCACTGACTACGACCGAATAAGTCCACTATGTGTGGTCAACATTGACAACCCATAACACGAGTCACAAATGGTCAGAGGGAGAGACAATGATTTGGGAAGCCTATGTATTGACTAGAAAGGACAAAGAACTTTAATACGTAGTGGCACGGTGTGGCTTATATGCACACCAAACAACCAAACTAGGCATGTGTCACTGATCATGACCAGAGAACTTCAATATGGGTGGTCAATGTTGACCAACTATAACACGAGTCACAAACCAAAGAAATCCGCTGTGTGTGGTAGACGTTGGCAACTCATAATACAAGTCACAAATGATCAGAGGGGGGACAAATTGTTTGGGAACACCACATAGCAAGCACAAGGGGCTTCAATAAGTTGTGGCACGGTTTGGAGACCATGCACGATGACCAACCAAAGTAGGCATATGTCACTAACCATGACCAAATAATGTCACTAAGTGTGGTAAACTTTGACAACTCACAATACGAGTCACAAATGGTCAGGGTGGAAGGTCATGGTTTGTGAATGCTAGTTATCTACTAGCAAGTACAAATACATGCATTATGTAGTGGCACAATGTGGCTTCAAAGCACAGTGACCAACCAATGTATGCATATGTCACAGACCATGACGAACGAATTTCACTTCATGTGGTCAACGTTGAAAACGCACAACACGAGTCACAAATGGTCAGAGGGGAAAACAATGCGTTGGGAACACTAGTTATCAACTACCAAGTACAAAGACCTTCAACAAGCAGTGGCACGGTATGGCTAGCGTGCACATTGACCAACCAAAGGATGCATACATCACTGACTACGACCGAATAAGTCCACTATGTGTGGTCAACATTGACAACTCATAACACGAGTCACAAATGGTCAGAGGGAGAGACAATGGTTTAAAAGGCATATGTATTTACTAGAAAGGACAAATAACTTCAATACGCAGTGGCACAATGTGGCTAATATGCACACGAAACAACCAAACTAGGCGTATGTCACTGATCATGACCAGAGAAACACAATATGGGTGGTCAACGTTGACCAACCATAACACGAGTCACAAACGGTCAGGACAGGAAACAATGCTATGGGAGTATCGGTTCTCAACTACCAAGTACAACGACCTTCAGTCAGTAGTAGCACGATGTGGGTACCATGCACAATGACCGACCAAAGTAGGCATATGTATTGCCTTTGATCAAAGAAATCCGCTCTCTGTGGTCAACGTTTACAACTCATAATACGAGTCACCAATGGTCAGAGGGAGAAACAATGGTTTGGGAACACTAAGTATCACATAGCAAGCACAAGGGACTTCAATACGTTGGGGCACGGTGTGGAGACCATGCACGATGACCAACCAAAGTAGGCATATGTCAATGACCATTAGCAAATAATGTCACTAATTGTGGTAAACTTTTACAACTCATAACACGAGTCACAAATGATCAGGGTGGAAGATAATGGTTTGTGCATACTAGTTATTGACTAGAAAGTACAAATACCTTCAATATGTGGTGGCACAATGTGGCTTCAATGCACAATGACCAACCAAAGTATGCATATATCACTAACCATGACCAACAAATTTCAATTCATGTGCTCAACGTTGAAAACGCATAACACGAGTCACAAATGGTCAGAGGGGAAAACAATGGGTTGGGAACACTAGTTATCAACTAGCAAGTACAAAGACCTTCAACAAGCAGTGGCACCGTATGGCTAGCGTACAAAGTGACCAACCAAAGGATGCATACGTCAATGACTACAGCCGAATACGTCCACTATGTGTGGTGAACATTGACAACTCATAACACGAGTCACAAATGGTCAGAGGGATAGACAATGATTTGGGAAGGCTATGTATTGACTAGAAATGACCAATAACTTCAATACATAGTAGCACGGTGTGGCTAATATGCACACCAAACAACCAAACTAGGCATATGTCACTGATCATGACCAGAGAATTTCAATATGGGTGGTCAACGTTGACCAACCATAACACGAGTCACAAACGGTCAAAACAGGAAACAATGCTATGGGAATATCGGTTCTCAAATACCAAGTACAACGACTTTCAGTCAGTAGTAGCACGGTGTGGCTACCATGTACAATGACCGACCAAAGTAGGCATATGTACTGCCTTTGACCAAAGAAATCCGCTCTGTGTTGCAAACGTTTACAACTCATAATATGAGTCACCAATGGTCAGAGGGGGAAACAATGGTTTGGGAACACAAGGTATCACATAGCAAGCACAAGGGGCTTCAATACGTTGTGGCATGGTGTGGAGACCATGCACGATGACCAACCAAAGTAGGCATATGTCACTGACCACGAGAAAATAATGTCACTAAGTGTGGTAAACTTTGATAACTCATAACACGAGTCACAAATGGTCAGGGTGGAAGATAATGGTTTGTGCACACTATTTATTGACTAGCAAGCACAAATACCTTCAATATGCGGTGGCACAATGTGGCTTCAATGCACAGTGACCAACCAAAGTATGCATATGTCACTAACCATGACCAACAAATTTCACTTCATGTGGTCAACGTTGAAAACGCATAACACGAGTCACAATTGGTCTAAGGGGAAAACAATGGGTTGGGAACACTAGTTATCATTTAGCAAGTACAAAGACCTTCAATAAGCAGTGGCACGGTATGGCTAGCATGCACAATGACCAACCAAAGGGATGCATACGTCACTGACTTCGAGCGAATAAGTCCACTATGTGTGGTCAACATTGACAACTCATAACACGAGTCACAAGTGGTCAGAGGGAGAGACAATGGTTTAAGAAGCATATGTATAGACTAGTCAGGACAAAGAACTTCAATACGTAGTAGCACGGTGTGGCTAATATGCACACCAAACAACCAAACTATGCATATGGCACTGATCATGACCACAGAATTTCAATATGGGTGGTCATTGTTTACCAACCATAACACGAGTCACAAACGGTCAGGAGAGGAAACAATGCTATGGGAATATCGGTTCTCAACTACAAAGTACAACGACCTTCAGTCAGTAGTAGCACGGTGTGACTACCATGCACAATGACCAACTAAAGTAGGCATATGTACTGTCTTTGACCAAAGGAATCCGCTGTGTGTGGTCAACGTTGACAACTCATAATACGAGTCACAAATGGTCAGAGGGGAAAACAATGGTTTAGGAACACCTAATGTCAATTACCAAGCACAATGGGCTTCAATACGCTGTGGCGCGGTGTGGAGACCATGCACGATGACCATTCAAAGTAGGCATATGTCACTGACCATGCCCAAATAATTTCACTAAGTGTGGTAAAATTTGACAACTCATAACACGAGTCACAAATGGTCAGGGTGGTAGGTAATGGTTTGTGAATACTAGGTATGGACTAGCAAGTACAAATACCTTCAATATGTAGTGGCATAATGTGGCTTCAATGCACTGTGACCAACCAAAGTATGCATATGTCACTGACCATGACGAAAGAATTTCACTTCATGTGGTCAACGTTGAAAACACATAACAATAGTCACAAACGGTCAGAGGGGAAAACAATGGGTTGGAAACACTAGTTATCAACTAGCAAGTACAAAGACCTTCAACAAGCAGTGGCACAGTATGGCTAGCGTGCACAGTGACCAACCAAGGGATGCATACGTCACTGACTACGACCGAATAAGTCCACTATGTGTGGTCAACATTGACAACTCATAACACGAGTCACAAATGGTCAGAGGGGAAAACAATGGGTTGGAAACACTAGTTATCAACTAGCAAGTACAAAGACCTTCAACAAGCAGTGGCACAGTATGGCTAGCGTGCACAGTGACCAACCAAGGGATGCATACGTCACTGACTACGACCGAATAAGTCCACTATGTGTGGTCAACATTGACAACTCATAACACGAGTCACAAATGGTCAGAGGGAGAGACAATGGTTTGGAACACTATGTATTGACTACAAAGGACCAAGAACTTCAATACGTAGTGGCACGGTGTGGCTAATATGCACACCAAACAACCAAACTAGGCATATGTCACTGATCATGACCAGAGAATTTCAATATGGGTGGTCAGCATTGACCAACCATAACACGAGTCACGAACGGTCAGGACAGGAAACAAGGCTATGGGAATATCGGTTCTCAACTACCAAGCACAACGACCTTCAGTCAGTAGTAGCACGGTGTGGCTACCATGCACAATGAACGACCAAAGTAGGCATATGTACTACATTTGACCAAATAAATCGGCTCTATGTGGTCAATGTTTACAACTCATAATACAAGTCACATATGGTCAGAGGGGGGAACAATGGGTTGGGAACATCAAGTATCACATAGCAAGCACAAGGGGCTTCAATACGATGTGGCACGGTGTGTAAACCATGCACGATGACCAACCAAAGTAGGAATATGTCACTGACCATGAGCAAATAATGTCACTAAGTGTGGTAAACTTTGACATCTCACAACACGACTCACAAATGGTCAGGGTGGAAGGTTATGGTTTGTGAATACTAGTTATCGACTAGCAAGTACAAATACCTTCAATATGTGGTGGCACAATGTGGCTTCAATGCACAGTGACCAACCAAAGCATGCATATGTCACTGACCATGACGAAAGAATTTCACTTCATGTGGTCAACGGTGAAAACGCATTACACGAGTCACAAATGGTCAGAGGGGAAAACAATGGGTTGAGAACATCAGTTATCAACTAGAAAGTACAAAGACCTTCAACAAGCAGTGGCACGGTATGGCTAGCGTGCACAGTGACCAACGAAAGGATGCATACGTCACTGAATACGACTGAATAAGTCCACTATGTGTGGTCAATATTGACAACTCAATACACGAGAGGCAATGATTTGGGAAGCCTATGTATTGACTAGAAAGAACAAAGAACTTCAATACGCAGTGGCACGGTGTGGCTACCATACACGCCAAACTACCAAACTAGGCATATGACACTGATCATGACCAGAGAATTTAAATATGGGTGGTCAACATTGACCAACCATAACACGAGTCACAAACAGTCAGGAGAGGAAACAATGCTATGAGAATATCGGTTCTCAACTACCAAGTACAACGACGTTCAGTCAGTAGTAGCACGGTGTGGCTACCATGTACAATGACCGACCAAAGTAGGCATATGTACTGCCTTTGACCAAAGAAATCCGGTGTGTGTGGTAAACGTTGGCAACTCATAATACGAGTCACAAATGGTCAGAGGGGGGAAAAATGGTTTGGGAACACCAAGTATCACATAGCAAGCACAAGGGGCTTCAATACGTTGTGACACGGTGTGGAGACCATGCACGATGACGAACCAAAGTAGGCATATGTCACTGACCATGACCAAATAATGTCACTAAGTGTGGTAAACTTTGACTACTCACAACACTAGTCACAAATGGTCAGGGTGGAAGGTAATGTTTTGTGAATACTAGTTATCTACTAGCAAGTACAAATACCTTCATTATGTAGTGGCACAATGTGGCTTTAAAGCACAGTGACCAACCAATGTATGCATATGTCACTGACCATGACGAACGAATTTAACTTCATGTGTTCAACGTTGAAAACGCATAACACGAGTCACAAATGGTCAGAGGGGAAAACAATGGGTTGGGAGCACTAGTTATCAACTAGCAAGTACGAAGACCTTCAACAAGCAGTTGCACGGTATGGCTAGCGTGCACAGTGACCAACCAAAGGATGCATACGTCACTGGTTACGACCGAATAAGTCCACTATGTGTGGTCAACATTGACCACTCATAACACGAGTCACAAATGGTTAGAGGGAGAGACAATGGTTTAAATATCATATGTATTGACAAAAAAGGACAAAGAACTTCAATATGTAGTGGCACGGTGTCGCTAATATGCACACCAAACAACCAAACTAGGCATATGTCACTGATCACGACCAGAGAATTTCAATATGGGTGGTCAACGTTGACCAACCATAACACGAGTCACAAACGGTAAGGACATGAAACAATGCTATGGGAATATTGGTTCTCAACTACCAAGTACAACAACCTTCAATCAGTAGTAGCACGGTGTGGCTACCATGCACAATGACCGATCAAAGTAGGCATATGTATTGCCTTTGACCAAAGAAATCCGCTCTGTGTGGTCAACGTTTACAACTCATAATACAAGTCACCAATGGTCAGATGGGGAAACAATGGTTTGGGAACACCAAGTATCACATAGCAAGCACAAGGGGCTTCAATACGTTGTGGCACGGTGTGGAGACCATGCACGATGACCAACCAAAGTAGGCATGTGTTACTGACCATGAGCAAAGAATGTCACTAAGTGTGGTAAACTTTGACAACTCATAACATGAGTCACAAATGGTCAGGGTGGAGGATAATGGTTTGTGCATACTAGTTATTGACTAGAAAGTACAAATACCTTCAATATGTAGTGGCACAATGTGGCTTCAATGCACAGTGACCAACCAAAGTATGCATATGTCACTAACCATGACCAACAAATTTCACTTCATGTGGTCAACGTTGAAAAAGCATAACACGAGTCACAAATGGTCAGAGGGGAAAACAATGGGCTGAGAACACTAGTTATCAACTAGCAAGTACAAAGACCTTCAATAAGCAGTGGCACGATATGGCTAGCGTGCACAGTGACCAACCAAAGAGATGCATACGTTACTGACTACGACCGAATAAGTCCACTATGTGTGGTCAACATTGACAACTCATAACACAAGTCACAAATGGTCAGGATGAGAGACAATGGTTTAAGAAGCATATGTATTGACTAGAAAAGACAAATAACTTCAATGTGTAGTGGCACAGTGTGGCTTATATGCACACCAAACAACCAAACTAGGCATATGTCACTGATCATGACCACAGAATTTCAATATGGGTGGTCAATGTTGACCAACCATAACACGAGTCACAAACGGTCAGGAGAGGAAACAATGCTATGGGAATATCGGTTCTCAACTACCAAGTACAAAGACCTTCAGTTAGTAGTAGCACGGTGTGACTACCATGTACAATGACTGACCAAACTAGGCATATGTACTGCCTTTGATGAAAGAAATCCGCTGTGTGTCGTCAACGTTGACAACTCATAACACGAGTCACAAATGATCAGAGGGGGAAAAATGGTTTGGGAACACCATGTATCAAATAGTTAGCACAAGGGGCTTCAATACGCTGTGGCACGGTGTGGAGACCATGCACAATGACCAACCAAAGTAGGCATATGTCACTGATCATGCCCAAATAATGTCACTGAGTGTGGTAAACTTTGACAACTCATAACACGAGTCACAAATGGTCAGGGTGGTAGATAATGGTTTGTGAATACTAGGTATCGACTAGCAAGTACAAATACCTTCAATATGTAGTGGCAAAATGTGGCTTCAATGCATAGTAACCAACCAAAGCATGCACATGTCACTAACCATGACCAACAAATTTCAATTCATGTGCTCAACGTTGAAATTGCATAACACGAGTCACAAATGGTCAGAGGGGAAAAAAATGGGTTGGGAACACTAGTTATCAACTAGCAAGTACAAAGACCTTCAACAAGCAGTGGCACCGTATGGCTAGCGTCCACAATGAGCAACCAAAGGATGCATACGACACTGACCACGGCCGAATACGTCCACTATGTGTGGTCAACATTGACAACTCATAACACGAGTCACAAATGGTCAGAGGGCGATACAATGGCTTGGGAAGCCTATGTATTAACTAGAAAGGACAAAGAACTTCAATACATAGTGGCACGGTGTGGCTAATATGCACACCAAACAACTAAACTAGGCATATGTCACTGATCATGACCAGAGAATTTCAATATGGGAGGTCAACATGAACCAACCATAACACGAGTCACAAACGGTCAGGAGAGGAAACAATGCTATGGGAATACGGTTCTCAACTACCAAGTACAACGACCTTCATTCAGTAGTAGCACGGTGTGGCTACCATGCACAATGATCGACCAAAGTAGGCATATGTACTGCCTTTGACCAAAGAAATCCGCTCTGTGTGGTCAACGTTTACAACTCATAATACGAGTCACCAATGGTCAGAGGGGGAAACAATGGTTTGGGAACACCAAGTATCATATAGCAAGCACAAGGGGGTTCAATACATTGTGGCGCGCTGTTGAGACCATGCACGATGACCAACCAAAGTAGGCATATGTCATTGACCATGAGCAAATAATGTCACTAAGTGTGGTAAACTTTGAAAACTCATAACACGAGTCACAAATGGTCAAGGTGGAAGATAATGGTTTGTGCATACTAGTTATCGACTAGCAAGTACAAATACCTTCAATTTGTAGTGGCAAAAGGTGGCTTCAATGCACAGTGACCAACCAAAGTATGCATATGTCACTAACCATGACGAACAAATTTCATTTCATGTGGTCAACGTTGAAAACGCATAACACGAGTCACAAATGGTCAGAGGGGAAAACGATGGGTTCGGAACACTAGTTATCAACTAGAAAGTACAAAGACATTCAACAAGCAGTGGCACGGTATGGCTAGCGTGCACAATGACCAACCAAAGGATGCATACGTCACTGACTACGACCGAATAAGTCCACTATGTGTGGTCAACATTGATAGCTCATAACACGAGTCACAAATGGTCAGAGGAAGAGACAATGGTTTGGGAAGCCTATGTATTGACTAGAAAGGACAAAGAACTTCAATACGTAGTGGCACGGTGTGGCTAATATGCACACCAAACAACCAAACTAGGCGTATGTCACTGATCCTGACCAGAGAATTTCAATATGGGTGGTCAACGTTGGCCAACCATAACACGAGTCACAAATGGTCAGGACTGGAAACAATGCTATGGGAATATCGGTTCTCAACTACCAAGTACAACGACCTTCAGTCAATAGTAGCACAGTGTGGCTACCATGCACAATGAACGACCAAAGTAGGCATATGTATTGCCTTTGACCAAATAAATCCGCTCTGTGTGGTCAACGTTTACAACTCATAATACGAGTCACCAATGGTCAGAGGGAGAAACAATGGTTTGGGAACACCAAGTATCACATAGCAAGCACAAGGGGCTTCAATACGTTGTGGCACGGTGTGGAGACCATACGCGATGACCAACCAAAGTAGGCATATGTCAGTGACCATGAGCAAATAATGTCACTAAGTGTGGTACACCTTGACAACTCATAACACGAGTCACAAATGGTCATGGTGGAAGATAATGGTTTGTGCATACTAGTTATTGACTAGCAAGTACAAATATGTTCAATATGTAGTGGCACAATGTGGCTTCAATGCACAGTGACCAACCAAAGTATGCA
>SZWC01003917.1:125197-142969 GCA_023375785.1 Penium margaritaceum | reverse complement strand
ATGTCACTAACCATGACCAACAAATTTCACTTCATGTGGTCAACGTTGAAAACGCATAACACGAGTCACAAATGGTCAGAGGGGAAAACAATGGGTTGGGAACACTAGTTATCAACTAGCAAGTACACAGACCTTCAATAAGCAGTGGCACGGTATGGCTAGCGTGCACAGTGACCAACCAAAGGGATGCATATGTCACTGACTACGACCGAATAAGTCCACTATGTGTGGTCAACATTGACAACTCATAACACGAGTCACAAATGGCCAGAGGGACAGACAATGGTTTAAGAGGCATACGTATTGACTAGAAAGGACAAATAACTTCAATACGTAGTGGCACGGTGTGGCTAATATGCACACCAAACAACCAAACTAGGCATATGTCACTGGTCATGACCACAAAATGTCAATATGGGTGGTCAATGTTGACCAATCATAACACGAGTCACAAACGGTCAAGAGAGGAAACAATGCTATGGGAATATCGGTTCTCAACTACCAAGTACAACGACCTTCAGTTAGTAGTAGCACAATGTGACTACCATGCACAATGACCGACAAAGTAGGCGTATGTACAGCCTTTGACCAAAGAAATCCGCTGTGTGTGGTCAACGTTGACAACTCATAATACGAGTCACAAATGGTCAGAGGGGGAAAAATGATTTGGGAACACCAAGTTTTATATAGCAAGCACAAGGGGCTTCAATACGCTGTGGCACGGTGTGGAGACCATGCACGATGACCAACCAAAGTAGGCATATGTCATTGATCATGCCCAACTAATGTCACTAAGTGTGGTAAACTTTTACAACTCATAACACGAGTCACAAATGGTCAGGGTGGTAGATAATGGTTTGTGAATACTAGGTATCGACTAGCAAGTACAAATACCTTCAATATGTAGGAGTACAATGTGGCTTCAATGCATAGTAACCAACCAAAGTATGCATATGTCACTAACCATGACCAAAAAAGTTCAATTCACGTGCTCAACGTTGAAAACGCATAACACGAGTCACAAATGGTCAGAGGGGAAAACAATGGGTTGGGAACACTAGTTATCAACTAGCAAGTACAAAGACCTTCAACAAGCAGTGGCACCTTATGGCTAGCGTGCACAATGACCAACCAAAGGATGCATACGTCACTGCTTATGGCCGGATACGTCCACTATGTGTGGTCAACATTGACAACTCATAACATGAGTCATAAATGGTTAGAGGGAGAGACAATGGTTTGGGAAGCCTATGTATTGACTAGAAAAGACAAAGAACTTCAATACGTAGTGGCACGGTGTGGCTAATATGCACACCAAACAACCAAACTAGGCATATGTCACTGATCATGACCAGAGAATTTCAATATGGGTGGTCAACGTTGACCAACCATAACACGAGTCACAAACGGTCAGGACAAGAAACAATGCTATGGGAATATCGGTTCTCAACTACCAAGTTCAACGACTTTCAGTCAGTAGTAGCACGGTGTGGCTACCATGCACAATGACCGACCAAAGTAGGCATATGTACTGCCTTTGACCAAAGAAATCCGCTGTGTGTGGTCAACGTATACAACTCATAATACGAGTCACAAATGGTCAGAGGGGGAAACAATGGTTTGGGAATACCATGTATCACATAGCAAGCACAAGGGGCTTCAATACATTGTGGCACGGTGTGGAGACCATGCACGATGACCAACCAAAGTAGGCATATGTCACTGACCATGACCAAATAATGTCACTAAGTGTGGTAGATTTGACAACTCACAACACGACTCACAAATGGTCAGGGTGGAAGGTAATGGTTTGTGAATACTAGTTATCGGCTAGCAAGGACAAATACCTTCATTATGTAGTGGCACAATGTGGCTTCAATGCACAGTGACCAACCAAAGTATGCATATGTCAGTGACCATGACGAACAAATTTCACTTCATGTGGTCAATATTGAAAACACATAACACGAGTCACAAATTGTCAGAGGGGAAAACAATGGGTTGAGGACATCTGTTATCAACTAGCAAGTACAAAGACCTTCAACAAGCAGTGGCACGGTATGGCTAGCGTGCACAGTGACCAATCAAACGATGCATACGTAAATGACTACGGCCTAATACGTCCACTATGTGTGGTCAACATTGACAACTCTTAACACGAGTCACAAATGGTCAGAGGGAGAGACAATGGTTTGGGAAGCTTATGTATTGACTAAAAAGGACAAAGAACTTCAATATGTAGTGGCACGGTGTGGCTTATATGCACACCAAACAACCAAACTAGGCATATGTCACTGATCATGACCAGAGAATTTCAATATGGGTGGTCAACGTTGACCAACCATAACCCGAGTCACAAATGGTCAGGACAGGAAACAATGCTATGGGAATATCGGTTCTTAACTACCAAGTACAACGACTTTCAGTCAGTAGTAGCATGATGTGGCTACCATTCACAATATCCGACCAAAGTAGGCATATGTACTGCCTTTGACCAAAGAAATCCGCTGTGTGTGGTCAACGTTTACAACTCATAATACGAGTCACAAATGGTCAGAGGGGGAAACAATGGTTTGGGAACACCATGTATCACATAGTAAGCACAAGGGGCTTCAATACGTTGTGGCACGGTGTGGAGACCATGCACGATGACCAGCCAAAGTAGGCATATGTCACTGACCATGACCAAATAATGTCACTAAGTGTGGTAAACTTTTCCAACTCACAACACGACTCACAAATGGTCAGGGTGGAAGGTAATGGTTGGTGAATACTAGTTATCGACTAGCAAGTACAAATACCTTTAATATATAGTGGCACAATGTGGCTTCAATGTACAATGTCGAACGAAAGTACGCATATGTCACTGACCATGAAGAAAGAAATTCACTTCATGTGGTCAACGTTGAAAACGCATAACACGAGTCACAAGTGGTCAGAGGGGAAAATAATGGGTTGAGAACATCACTTATCAACTAGCAAGTACAAAGACCTTCAACGAGCAGTGGCAAGGGTATGGCTAGTGTGCACAGTGACCAACCAAAGGATGCATATGTCACTGACTACGACCGAATAAGTCCACTAAGTGTGGTCAACATTGACAACTTATAGCACGAGTCACAAATGGTTAGAGGGAGAGACAATGATTTGGGAAGCCTATGTATTGACTAGAAAGGACAAAGAACTTCAATACGCAGTGGCACGGTGTGGCTTATATGCACACCAAACAACCAAACTAGGCATATGTCACTGATCATGACCAGAGAATTTCAATATGGGTGGTCAACGTTGACCAACCATAACACGAGTCNCCAAGTACAACGACCTTCAGTCAGTAGTAGCACGGTGTGGCTACCATGCAC
Source organism: Penium margaritaceum (assembly GCA_023375785.1). Classification (NCBI taxonomy): domain Eukaryota; kingdom Viridiplantae; phylum Streptophyta; class Zygnematophyceae; order Desmidiales; family Peniaceae; genus Penium; species Penium margaritaceum. Next base: position 139,607 of record SZWC01003917.1, on the reverse strand, counting down.
AATGACCTACCCAAGTAGGCATACATCACTGCTCATGACCAAAGAAGTTTAGTGTGTGTGGTCGACGTTCACAACTCATAATACAAGTAAAAAATGGGCAGAGGGAGAAACAATGGTTTGGGAATACTTGGTATCGACTAGCAAGTACAAAGACCTTCGATAAGTGGTGGCACGGTGTGGCTACCATGCACAATTACCAACCAAAGTATTCTCGTATCACTGAATATCATAAAAGAGTTTCATTGTGTGTTGTCAACTTTCCTTCTTACGACTGGTCAATCCAAGCAGTGGTTGAGAGGTTATTCAAGCTTGAAGTTGCAAAATTCGAAATTTTGTCTGCGTTAAATTGTTATGAATAAACTAAATTTGTTATCATTCATACTTTTGAAAACTACCCTCTAATCTCACACCCCCTTATTTTATGCCCTTTACCCATTGGAACCCTTATAATGTCATTTGGACATCATATGAACACCATGCGAGTTGGCTTAGTGCTTATAGAGTTAGATTCTAGAGCGATAGGTCCTACGTTTGAATCCTTGTACGTGCAATATACAATAGGCTCGCGACCTGGGGGGGGGGGGGNCGCAAATCTGTCCTCCAGGTCGTCCACGGAACATCCCTCCAGGGGGGGGGGTGTGGGAGGGAGTAATCCAGTGAAGTCACCTACGCGTAACAAATCATCAAAGACCGACCTGGTGTGCAAGGGAGAAACCTTTTGCTATTTATTAACTAGCAACTGCAAATACTTTCAACAAGTAGTGGAACGGTGTGGCTACCATGCACAATGACCAACCAGATTAGGCATGTGCCACTTACCATGACCAAATAATTTTACTATGTGTGGTCAACGTTGACAACCCATAATATGGGTCCCGAATTGTCAGAGGGGGAAATAATGGGTTGGGAATACTAGATACCAACTACCAATTACAACGACCTTCAGTCAGTAGTAGCACGGTGTGGCTACCATGCACAATGACCAACCAAAGTAGGCATACGTACTCCCTTTTACCAAAGAAATCCGCTGTGTGAGGTCAACGTTTACAACTCATAATACGAGTCACAAATGGTCAGAGGGGGAAACAATGGGTTGGGAACACCAAGTATCACACAGCAAGCACAAGGGGCTTCAATAGGTTGTGGCACGGCGTGGAGACCATGCACGATGACCAACCAAAAAAGGCATATGTCACTGACCATAAGCAAATAATGTCACTAAGTGTGGTAAACTTTGACAACACATAACACGAGTCAGAAATGGTCCGGGTTGAAAATAATGGTTTGTGCATACTAGTTATTGACTAGCAAGTACAAATACCTTCAATATGTAGTGGCACAACGTCGCTTCAATGCACAGTGACCAACCAAAGTATGCACATGTCACTAACCATGACCAACAAATTTCACTTCATGTGGTCAACGTTGAAAACGCATAACACGAGTTACAAATGTTCAGAGGGGAAAACAATGGGTTTGGAACACTAGTTATCAACTAGCAAGTAAAAACTACTCCAATAAGCAGTGGCATGGTATGGCTAGCGTGCACAGTGACCAACCAAAGGATGCATACGTCACTGACTACGACCGAATAATTCCACTATGTGTGGTCAACATTGACAACTCACAACACGAGTCACAAATGGTCAGAGGGAGAGACAATGGTTTAAAAAGCACATGTATTGACTAGAAAGGACAGATAACTTCAATACGTAGGGGCACGGTGTGGCTAATATGCACACCAAACAACCAAACTAGGCATATGTCACTGATCATGACCACATAATTTCAATATGGGTGGTCAATGTTGACCAACTATAACACGATTCACAAACGGTGAGGAGAGGAAACAATGCTATGGGAATATCGGTCCTCAACTACCAAGTACAATGAACTCCAGTCAGTAGTAGCACGGTGTGACTACCATGCACAATGACCAACTAAAGTAAGCATGTGTACTGCCTTTGACCAAAGAAACCCGCTGTGTGTGGTCAACGTTGACAACTCATAATACGAGTCACAAATGGTCAGAGGGGGAAACAATGGTTTTGGAACACCAGCTATCAAATAGCAAGCACAAGGGGCTTCAATACGCTGTGGCACGGTGTGGAGACCAGGCACGATGACCAACCAAAGTAGGCACATGTCACAAACCATGCCCAAATAATGTCACTAAGTGTGGAAAACTTTTACAACTCATAACACGAGTCACAAATGGTCAGGGTGGTAGTTAATGGTTTGTGAATACTAGGTTTGGACTAGCAAGTACAAATACCTTCAATATGTAGTGGCACAATGTGGCTTCAATGCACAGTGACCAACCAAAGTATGCATATGTCACTGACCATGACGAAAGAATTTCACATCATGTGGTCAACATTGAAAACACATCACAAAAGTCACAAACGGTTAGAGGGGAAAACAATGGGTTGGGAACACTAGTTATCAACTAGTGAGTACAAAGAACTTCAACAAGCAGTGGCACGGTATGGCTAGCGTGCACACTGACCAACCAAAGGATGCATACGTTACTGACTATGACCGAATAAGTCCACTATGTGTGGTCATCATTGACAACTCATAACACGAGTCACAAATGGTTAGAGGGAAAGACAATGGTTTGGGAAGCCTATGTATTGACTATAAAGGACAAAGAATTTCAATACGTATGGGCACGGTGTGGCTAATATGCACACCAAACAACCAAACTAGGCATATGTCACTGATCATGACCAGAGAATTTCAATATGGGTGGTTAATGTTGACCAACCATAACACGAGTCACAAACGGTCAGGAGAGGGAACAATGCTATGGGAATATCGGTACTCAAGTACCAAGTACAATGACTCTCAGTCAGTAGTAGCACGGTGTGGCTACCATGCACAATGACCAACCAAAGTCGGCATATGTACTGCCTTTGACCAAATAAATCCGTTGTGTGTGGTCAACATTTAAAACTCAGAATACAAGTCACAAATGGTCAGAGGGGGAAACAATGGTTTGGGAACACCATGTATAACATAGTAAGCACAAGGGGATTCAATACGTTGTGGCACGGTGTGGAGACCATGCACGATGACCAACCAAATTAGGCATGTGTCACTGACCATGACCAAGTAATGTCACTAAGTGTGGTAAACTTTGACAACTCACAACACGATTCACAAGTGGTCAGGGTGGAAGGCAATGGTTTGTGAATACTAGTTATCGACTAGCAAGTACAAATAACTTCAATATGTAGTGGCACAATGTGGCTTCAATGCACAGTGACCAACCAAATTATGCATATGTCACTGACCATGACGAAGGAATTTCACTTCATGTGGTCAACGTAGAAAACGCATAACACGAGTCACAAATGGTCAGAGGGGTAAACAATGGGTTTGGAACATCAGTGATAGACTAGAAAGTACAAAGACCTTCAACAAGCAGTGGCACGGTATGGCCTGCGTGCACAGTGACCAACCAAAGGAGGCATACGTCACTGACTACGACCGAATAAGTCCACTATGTGTCGTCAACATTGACAACTCATAACACGAGTCACAAATGGTCAGAGGGAGAGACAATGATTTGGGAAGCCTATGTATTGACCGGAAAGGACAAAGAACTTCAATACGCAGTGGCACGGTGTGGCTAATGTACACACCAAACAACCAAACTAGGCATATGTCACTGATCATGACCAGAGAATTTCAATATGGGTGGTCAACGTTGACCAACCATAACACAAGTCACAAAAGGTCAGGACAGGAAACAATGCTATGGGAATATCGGTTCTCAACTACCAAATATAACGACCTTCAGTCAGTAGTAGCACGCTGTGGCTACCACGCACAATGACCGGCCAAAGTAGGCATATGTACTACCTTTGACCAAAGAAATCTGCTCTGTGTGGTCAACATTTACAACTCATTATACGAGTCACATATGGTCAGAGGGGGAAACAATGGTTTGGGAACACCAAGTATCACATGGCAAGCACAAGGGGCTTCAATACGTTGTGGCACGGTGTGGAAACCATGCACGATGACCAACCAAAGTAGGCATATGTCACTGACCATGACCAAATAATGTCACTAAGTGTTGTAAATTTTGACAACTCATAACACGAGTCGCAAATGGTCAGGGTGGAAGAGAATGGTTTGTGCATACTAGTTATTGACCACAAGTACAAATACCTTCAATATGTAATGGCACAATGTGGCTTTAATGCATGTTGACCAAGAAAAGTATGCATATGTCACTAACCATGACCAACAAACTTCACTTCATGTGGTCAACGTTGAAAACGCATAACATGAGTCACAAATGGTCGGAGGGGAAAACAATGGGTTGGGAACACTAGTTATCAACTAGCACGTGCAAAGACCTTCAATAAGCAGTGGCACGGTATGGCTAGCGTGCACAGTGACCAACCAAAGGATGCATACGTCACAGACTACGACAGAATAAGTCCACTATGTGTGGTCAATATTGAGATCTCATAACACGAGTCACAAATGGTCAGAGGGAGAGACAACGGTTTAAAAAGCATATGTATTGACTAGACAGGACAAAGAACTTCAATGCCTAGTGGCACGGTGTGGCTAATATGCACACCAAACAACCAAACTAGGCATATGTCACTGATCATGACCACAAAATTTCAATATGGGTGGTCAATATTGACCAACCATAACACGAGTCACAAATGGTCAGGAGAGGAAACAATGCTATGGGAATATCCATTCTCAACTACCAAGTACAACAACCTTCAGTCAGTAATAGCACGGTGTGACTACCATGCACAATGACCGACCAAAGTAGGCATATGTACTGCCTTTGACCAAAGAAATCCGCTCTGTGTGGTCAATGTTTACAACTCATAATACAAGTCACAAATGATCAGAGGGGGAAACAATGGTTTGAAAACTCCAAGTATCAAATAGCAAGCACAAGGGGCTTCAATACGCTGTGGCACGATGTGGAGACCATGCACGATGACCAACCAAAGTAGGCATATGTCACTGACCATGCCCAAATAATGTCACTAAGGGTGGTAAACTTTGACAACTCATAACACGAGTCACTAATGGTCAGGGTGGTAGATAATGGTTTGTGAATACTAGTTATTGACTAGCAAGTACAAATACCTTCAATATGTGGTGGCACAATGTGGCTTCAATGCACAGTGACCAACCAAAGCATGCATATATCACTGACCATGACGAAAGAATTTAACTTCATGTGGTAAACGTTGAAAACGCATTACACGAGTCACAAATGGTCAGAGGGTAAAACAATGGGTTTGGAACATCAGTTATCAACTAGCAAGTACAAAGACCTTCAACAAGCAGTGGCACGGTATGAATAGCGTGCACAGTGACCAACCAGAGGATGCATACGTCACTGACTATGACCGAATAAGTCCACTATGTGTGGTCAACATTGAGAACTCATGACACGAGGGACAAATGGTCAGAGGGAGAGACAATGATTTGGGAAGCCTATGTATTGACAAGAAAGGACAAAGAACTTCAATACGTAGTGGCATGGTGTGGCTAATATGCACACCAAACAACAAAACTAGGCATATGTCACTGATCATGACCAGAGAATATCAATATGGGTGGTCAACATTGACCAACCATAACACGAGTCACAAACGGTCAGGAGAGGATACAATGATATGAGAATATCAGTTCTCAAGTACCAAGTACAACGAACTTCAGTCAGTAGTAGCACGGTGTGGCTACCATGGACAATGACTGACCAAAGTAGGCATATGTACTGCCTTTGACCAAAGAAATCCGCTGTATGTGGTAAACGTTGGCAACTCATAATACGAGTCACATATGATCAGAGTGGGAAAATGATTTGGGAACACCAAGTATCACATAGCAAGCACAATAGGCTTCAATACGTTGTGGCACTGTGTGGAGACCATGCACGATGACCAACCAAAGTAGGCATATGTCACTGACCATGTCCTGATAATGTCACTAAGTGTGGTAAACTTTGACAACTCACAACACGAGTCACAAATGGTCAGGGTGGAAGGTAATGGTTTGTGAATACTAGTTATCTACTAGCAAGTACAAATACCTTCAATATGTAGTGGCACAATGTGGATTCAAAGCACAGTGACCAACCAATGTATGCATATGTCACTGACCATGTCCTGATAATGTCACTAAGTGTGGTAAACTTTGACAACTCACAACACGAGTCACAAATGGTCAGGGTGGAAGGTAATGGTTTGTGAATACTAGTTATCTACTAGCAAGTACAAATACCTTCAATATGTAGTGGCACAATGTGGATTCAAAGCACAGTGACCAACCAATGTATGCATATGTCACTGACCATGACGAACGAATTTAACTTTATGTGGTCAACGTTGAAAACGCATAACACGAGTCACAAATGGTCAGAGGGGAAAACAATGGGTTGGAAACACTAGTTATCAATTATCAAGTACAAAGACCTTCAACAAGCAGTGGCACGGTATGGATCGCGTGCACAGTGACCAACCAAATGATGCATACGTCACTGACTACGACCGAATAAGTCTACTATGTGTGGTCAACATTGACAACTCATAACACTAGTCACAAATGGTCAGAGGGAGAGACAATGGTTTAAGAAGAATATGTATTGACTAGAAAGGACAAACAACCTCAATACGTAGTGGCACAGTGTGGCTAATATGCACACCAAACAACCAAACTAGGCATATGTCACTGATCATGACCACATAATTTCAATATGGGTGGTCAATGTTGAACAACCATGACACGAGTCACAAACGGTCTGGAGAGGAGACAATGCTATGGGAATATCGGTTCTCAACTACCAAGTACAACGACCTTCAGTTAGTATTAGCACGGTGTGACTACCATGCACAATGACAAACCAAAGTAGGCATATGTACTGCCTTTGACCAAAGAAATCCGCTGTGTGTGGTCAACGTTGACAACTCATAACACGAGTCACAAATGTTCAGAGGGGGAAAAATGGTTTGGGAACACAAAGTATCAAATAGCAAGCACAAGGGGCTTCAATACGCTGTGGCACGGTGTGGAGACCATGCACGATGACCAACCAAAGTAGGCATATGTCACTGATCATGCCCAAACATTGTCACTAAGTGTGGTAATCTTTGACAACTCATAACACGAGTCACAAATGGTCAGGTTGGTAGATAATGGTTTGTGAATATTAGGTATCGACTAGCAAGTACAAATACCTTCAATATGTAGTGGCACAATGTGGCTTCAATGCATAGTAACCAACCAAAGTATGCATATGTCACTAACCATGACCAACAAATTTCAATTCATGTGCTCAACGTTGAAAACGCATAACACGAGTCACAACTGGTCAGGGGGGAAGACAATGGGTTGGGACCACTAGTTCTCAACTAGCAAGTACAAAGACCTTCAACAAGCAGTGGCACCGTATGGCTAGCGTGCAAAGTGACCAACCAAAGGATGCATACGTCACTGACTACGGCCGAATACGTCCACTATGTGTGGACAACATTGACAACTCATTACATGAGTCACAAATGGTCAGAGGGAGAGACAATGGTTTGGGAAGCCTATGTATTGACTAGAATGGACAAAGAACTTCAATACGTAGTGGCACGGTGTGGCTAATATGTACACCAAACAACCAAACTAGGCATATGTCACTGATCATGTCCAGAGGATTTTAACATGGGTGGTCAACGTTGACCAACCATAACACAAGTCACAAACGGCCAGGAGAGGAAACAATGCTATGGGAGTATCGGTTCTCAACTACCAAGTACAACGACTTTGAGTCACTAGTAGCACGGTGTGGCTACCATGCACAATGGCCGACCAAAGTAGGCATATGTACTGCCTTTGACCAAACAAATCCGCTGTGTGTGGTCAACGTTTACAACTCATAATACGAGTCACAAATGGTCAGAGGGGGAAACAATGGTTTGGGAACACCAAGTATCACATAGCAAGCACAAGGGGTTTCAATATGTTGTGGCACAGTGTGGAGACCATGCACGATGACCAACCAAAGTAGGCATATGTCACTGACCATGACCAAAAAATGTCACTAAGTGTGGTAAACTTTGACAACTCATAACACAAGTCACAAATGGTCAGGGTGGAAGGTAATGGTTTGTGAATACTAGTTATCGACTAGCAAGTACAAATATCTTCAATATGTAGTGGCACAATGTGGCTTCAATGCACAGTGACCAACCAAAGTATGCATATGTCATTAACCATGACCAACAAATTTCACTTCATGTGGTCAACGTTGAAAATGCATAACACGAGTCACAAATGGTCAGAGGGGAAAACAATGGGTTGCGAACACTAGTTATGAACTAGCGAGTACAAAGAACTTCAACAAGCAGTGGCACGGTATGGCTAGCGTGCACACGGACCAACCAAAGGATGCATACGTCACTGACTACGACCGAATACGTCCACTATGTGTGGTCAACATTGACAACTCATAACACGAGTCACAAATGGTTAGAGGGAGAGACAATTGTTTGGGAAACCTATGTATTGACTAGACAGGACAAAGAACTTCAATACGTAGTGGCACGGTGTGGCTAATATGCACACCAAACAACCAAACTAGGCAATTGTCACTCATCATGACCAGAGAATTTCAATATGGGTGGCCAACGTTGACCAACCATAACACGAGTCACAAACGGCCAACACAGGAAACTATGCTATGGGAATANGAGAGACAATTGTTTGGGAAACCTATGTATTGACTAGACAGGACAAAGAACTTCAATACGTAGTGGCACGGTGTGGCTAATATGCACACCAAACAACCAAACTAGGCAATTGTCACTCATCATGACCAGAGAATTTCAATATGGGTGGCCAACGTTGACCAACCATAACACGAGTCACAAACGGCCAACACAGGAAACTATGCTATGGGAATATTGGTTCTCAATTACCAAGTATAACGACCTTCAGTCAGTAGTAGCCCGGTGTGGCTACCATGCACAATGACCGACCAAAGTAGGCATATGTACTGCCTTTGACCAAACAAATCCGCTGTGTGTGGTCAATGTTGACAAGTCATAATACGAGTCACAAATGGTCACAGGGGGAAACAATGGTTTGGGAACACCAAGTATCAAATAGCATGCACAAGGGGCTTCAATACGTTGTGGCACGGTGTGGAGACCATGCACGATGACCAACCAATGTATGCATATGTCACTGACCATGAGAAAATAATGTCATAAAGTGTGGTAAACATTGACAACTCATAACACCAGTCACAAATGATCAGGGTGGACGATAATGGGTTGTGCATTCTAGTTATCGACTAGCAAGTCCAAATACCTTCAATACGTAGTGGCACAATGTGGCTTCAATGCACAGTGACCAACAAAAGTATGCATATGTCACTAGCCATGGCCAACAAAATTCACTTCATTTGGTCAACGTTGAAAACGCATAACACGAGGCACAAATGGTCAGAGGGGAAAACAATGGTTTGGGAACACTAGTTTTCAACTAGCAAGTACAAAGACCTTCAACAAGCAGTGGCACGGTATGGCTAGAGTGCACAATGACCAACCAAAGGATGCATACGTCACTGACTCCAACCAAATAAGTCTACTATGTGTGGTCAACATTGATAACTCATAACACGAGTCACAAATGGTCAGAGGGAGAGACAATGGTTTGGGAAGCCTATTTATTTGCTAGAAAGGAAAAGAGCTTCAATACGTAGTGGCACGGTGTGGCTAACATGCACACCAAACAATCAAACTAGGCATATGTCAGTGATCGTGACCAGAGAATTTCAATATGGGTGGTCAATGTTGACCAACCATAACACGAGTCACAAACGGTCAGGCGAGGAAACAATGCTATGAGAATATCGGTTCTCAACTACAAAGTACAACGACCTTCAGTCAGTAGTAGCACGGTGTGGCTACCATGCACAATGACCGACCAAAGTAGGCATATGTGCTGCCTTTGACCAAAGAAGTCCGTTGTGTGGTAAACGTTGGCAACTCATAATACGAGTCAAAAATGATCAGAGGGGCAAAAAATGGTTTGCGAACACCAAGTATCACATGGCAAGCACAAGGGGCTTCAATACGTTGTGGGACGGTGTGGAGACCATGCACGATGACCAACCAAAGTAGGCATATGTCACTGACCATGAGCAAATAATGTCACTAAGTGTGGTAAACTTTGACAACTCATAACACGAGTCACAAATGGTCATGGTGGAAGATAATGGTTTTTGCATACTAGTTTTTGACTAGCAAGTACAAATACCCTCAATATGTAGTAGCACAATGTGGCTTCAATGCAAAGAGGCCAACCAAAGTATGCATATGTCACTAGCCATGACCAGCAAATTGCACTTCATGTGGTCAACGTTGAAAACGCATAGCAAGAGTCACAAATGGTCAGAGGGGAAAACAATGGATTGCGAACACTAGTTATCATCTAGCAAGTACAAAGACCTTCAATAAGCAGTGGCACGGTATGGCTAGCCTGCAAAGTGACCATCTAAAGGGATGCATACGTCACTAACGACGACCGAATAAGTCCACTTTGTGTGGTCAACATGGACAACTCATAACACAAGTCACAAATGGTCAGAGGGAGAGACGGTGGTTTAAGAAGCATATGTATTGACTAGAAAGGACAAATAACTTCAATACGCAGTGGCACGGTGTGGCTAATATGCAGACCAAACAACCAAACTAGGCATATGTTACTGATCATGACCACACAATTTCGATATGGGTGGTCAATGTTGACCAACCATAACACGAGTCACAAACGGTCAGGAGAGGAAACAATGATATGGGAATATCGGTTCTCAGCTGCCAAGTACAAAGACCTTCAGTCAGTAGTAGCACGGTGTGACTACCATGCACAATGACCGACCAAGGTATGCATATGTACTGCCTTTGACCAAAGAAATCCGCTGTGTGTGGTCAACGTTGACAACTCATAATACGAGTCACAAACGGTCAGAGGGGGAGAAAATGGGTTGGGAACACAAAGTATCAAATAGCAAGCACAAGGGACTTCAATACGTTGTGGCACGGTGTAGAGACCATGCACGATGACCAACCAAAGTAGGCATATGTCACTGATCATGCCCAAATAATGTCACTAAGTGTGGTAAACTTTGACAACTCATAACACGAGTCACAAATGGTAAGGGTGGTAGATAATGGTTTGTGAATACTAGGTATTGACTAGCAAGTACAAATACCTTCAATATGTGTTAGCACAATGTGGCTTCAGTGCATAGTAACCAACCAAAGTATGCATATGTCACTTACCATGACCAACAACTTTCACTTCATGTGCTGAACGTTGAAAACACAGAACACGAGTCACAATTGGTCAGAGGGGAAAACAATGGGTTGGGAACACTAGTTATCAACTAGCAACTACAAAGACCGTCAACAAGCAGAGGCACCGTATGGCTAGCGTGCACTGTGAACAACCAAATGATGCATACGTCACTGACTACAGACAAATACGTCCACTATGTGTGGTCAACATTGACAACTCATAACACGAGTCACAAACGGTCAGAGGGAGAGACAATGGTTTGGGAAGCCTATGTATTGACTAGAAAGGACAAACAACTTCAATACGTAGTGCCATCGTGTGGCTAATATGCACACGAAACAACCAAACTAGGCATATGTCACTGACCATGACCAGAGAATTTCAATATGGGTGGTCAACGTTGACCAACCATAACACAAGTCACAAACGGTCAGGACAGGAAACAATGCTATGGGAAAATCGGTTCTCAACTACCAAGTACAACGACTTTCAGTTAGTAGAAGCACGGTGTGGCTACCATGCACAATGACCGACCAAAGTAGGCATATTTACTGCCTTTAACCAAAGAAATCCGCTGTGTGTGGTCAACGTTTACAACTCATAATACGAGTCACAAATGGTCAGAGGGGGAAACAATGGTTTGGGAACACCATGTATCACATAGCAAGGAAAAGGGGCTTCAATACATTGTGGCACGGTGTGGATACCATGCAAGATGACCACCCAAAGTAGGCATATGCCACTGACCATGACCAAATAATGTCACTAAGTGTGGTACAATTTCACAACTCACAACACGACTGACAAATGGTCAGGGTGGAAGGTGATGGTTTGTGAATACTAGTTATGGAATAGCAAGTACAAATACCTTTAATACGTAGAGGCATAATGTGGCTTCAATCCACAGTGACCAACCAAAGTATGCATATGTCACTGACCATGACGAACGAATTTCACTTCATGTGGTCAACGTTGAAAACGCATAACACGAGTCACAAATTGTCAGAGGGGAAAACAATGGGTTGAGAACATCAGTTATCAAGTAGCAAGTACAAAGACCTTCAACAAGCAGTGGCACGGTATGGCTAGCGTGCACAGTGACAAACCAAAGGATGCATATGTCACTGACTACAACCGAACAAGTCCACTATGTGTGGTCAACATTGACAACTCATAACACGAGTCACAAATGGTCAGAGGGAGAGATAATGATTTGGGGAGCCTATGTATTGACTAGAAAGGACAAAGAACTCCAATACGTAGTTGCACGGTGTGGCTTACATGCACACCAAACAACCAAACTAGGCATATGTCACTGATCATGACCAGAGAATTTCAATATGGATGGTCAACGTTGACCGACCATAACACGCGTCACAAACGGTCAGGAGATGAAACAATGCTATGGGAATATTGGTTCTTAACTACCAAGTACAACGACCTTTCGTCCGTAGTAGCACGGTGTCGCTACCATGCACAATGACCGACCAAATTAGGCATATGTACTGCCTTTGACCAAAGAAATCCGCTCTGTGTGGTCAACGTTTACAACTCATAATACGAGTCACCAATGGTCAGAGGGGGAAACAATGGTTTGGGAACACCAAGTATCACATAGCAAGCACAAGGGACTTCAATACATTGTGGCACGGTGTGGAGACCATGCACGATGACCAACCAAAGTAGGCATATGTACTGCCTTTGACCAAAGAAATCCGCTCTGTGTGGTCAACGTTTACAACTCATAATACGAGTCACCAATGGTCAGAGGGGGAAACAATGGTTTGGGAACACCAAGTATCACATAGCAAGCACAAGGGACTTCAATACATTGTGGCACGGTGTGGAGACCATGCACGATGACCAACCAAAGTAGGCATATATCACTGACCATTACCAAATAATGTCACTAAGTGTGGTAAACTTGGACAACTCACAACACGAGTCACAAATGGTCAGGGTGGAAGGCAATGGTTTGTGAGTACTAGTTATCTACTAGAAAGTACAAATCTATTCAATGTGTAGTGGCACAATGTGGCATCAAAGCACAGTGACCAACCAAAGTATACATATATCACTAACCATGACCAACAAATTTCACTTCATGTGGTCAACGTTGAAAACGCATAACAGGAGTCACAAATGGTCAGAGGGGAAAACAATGGGTTGGGAACACTAGTTATCAACTAGGAAGTACAAAGACCTTCAATAAGCAGTGCCACGGTATGGCTAGCGTGCACAGTGACCAACCAAATGGATGCATACGTCACTGACTACGACCGAATAAGTCCACTATGTGTGGTCAACATTGACTATTCATAACACGAGTCACAAATGGTCAGAGGGAGAGACAATGGTTTAAGAGGCATATGTATTGACTATAAAGGACAAATAACTTCAATACGTGGTGGCATGGTGTGGCTTATATGCACACCAAACAACCAAACTAGGCATATGTCACTGATCACGACCACAGAGTTTCAATATGGGTGGTCAATGTTGACCAACCATAACACGAGTGTCAAACGGCCAGTAGATGAAACAATGCTATGGGAATATCGGTTCTCAACTACCAAGTACAACAACCTTCAGTCAGTAGTAGCACGGTGTGACTACCATGCACAATGACCGACCAAAGTAGGCATATGTACTGCCTTTGACCAAATAAATCTGCTGTGTGTGGTCAACGTTGACAACTCATAATACAAGTCACAAATGGTCAAAGGGGGGAAAAATGATTTGGGAACACCAAGTATCAAATAGCAAGCACAAGGGGCTTCAATACGCTGTGGCACGGTGTGGAGACCATGCACGATGACCAACCAAAGTAGGCATATGTCACTGATCATGCCCAGATAATGTCACTAAGTGTGGTAAACTTTGACAACTCATAACACGAGTCACAAATGGTCAGGGTGGTAGATAATGGTTTGTGAATACTAGGTATCGACTAGCAAGTACAAATACCTTCAATATGTAGTGGCACAATGTGGCTTCAATGCATAGTAACCAACCAAAGTATGCATATGTCACTAACCATGACCAACAAATTTCACTTCATGTG
>SZWC01003917.1:78720-109289 GCA_023375785.1 Penium margaritaceum | reverse complement strand
TCTGTGACCCGGCTTTGGTTTCTGTAACCCGGCTTTTGTTTATGTGACCCGGCTTTGGTTTCTATGACCCGGTTTTGGTTTCTGTGACCCGGCTTTGGTTTCCGTGACCTGGCTTTGGTTTCTATGACCCAGCTTTGGTTTCTTTGTCCCGGCTTTGTTTTCTGTGACCCGGCTTTGGTTGGTGTGACCCGGCTTTGGTTTGTGTCACCCGGCTTTGGTTTATGTGACTTGGCTTTGGTTTATGTGACCCAGATTTGGTTTCTAAGACCCGGCTTTTAGTTTATATGACCCGGCTTTGGTTTATATGACCCGGCTTTGGTTTCAGTGACCCGGCTTTGGATTATGTGACCCAGCTCTGGTTTCTCTGACCCGACTTTGGTTTCAATGACCCGGCTTTGGTTTATGTGACTTCGCTTTGGTTTTTGTGACATGGCTTTGGTTTTTGTGACCTGGTTCTTGTTTCTGTAATCCGGCTTTGGATTCTGTCACCTGGCTTTGGTTTTTGTGACCTGGCTTTGGTTTTCTGTGACCTGGCTTTGGTTTGTGTGACCCGGCTTTGGTTTTTGTGACCCGGCTTTGGTTTCTGTGACCGGCTTTGGTTTCTTTGACCCGGATTCGGTTTCTGTGACCCGGCTTTGGTTTGTGTGACCCGGATTTGCTTTATGTGACCCGGCTTTGGTTTGTGTGACCCGGCTTTGGTTTCTGTGACCCGGCTTTGGTTTCTGTGACCCGGCTTTGGTTTCCGTGACCCGGCTTTGGTTTCTGTGACCCGGCTTTGGTTTCCGTGACCCGGCTTTGGTTTCTGTGACCCGGCTTTGGTTTCCGTGACCCGGCTTTGGTTTTTGTGACCCGGCTTTGGTTTCTGTGACCGGCTTTGGTTTCTTTGACCCGGATTCGGTTTCTGTGACCCGGCTTTGGTTTGTGTGACCCGGATTTGCTTTATGTGACCCGGCTTTGGTTTGTGTGACCCGGCTTTGGTTTATGTGACCCGGTTTTGGTTTCTGTAACCCGGCTTTGGTTTTTTTGACCTGGCTATGGTTTCTGTGAACCGGCTTTAGTTTTTGTTACCCGGCTCTGGTTTCTGTGACCCGGTTCTGGTTTCTGTGACCCGGCTTTGGTTTTTGTGACCCGGCTTTGGTTTTTGTAATCCGGCTTTGGTTTCTGTGATCCTTCTTTGGTTTCTGTGACCCGGCTTTGGTTTATGTGACTCATCTTTGGTTTATGTGACCCAGCTTTGGACCCTGTGTGACCCGTATTTGGATTATGTGACCCGGCATTTGTTTTTGTGACCCGGCTTTGGTTTATGTAATCCGGCTTTGGTTTCCGTGACCCGGCTTTGGTTTGTGTGATCCGGCTTTGGGTTCTGTGACTCGTCTTTGGTTTCTGTGACTCGGCTTTGGACCCTCGGTGACCCGGCTTTCGTTTCTCTGACCCGGCTTTGGTTTCAGTGACCGGCTTTGGTTTCTGTACTTCGGCTTTGGTTTATGTGACCCAGCTTTGGTCTCTCTGACCCGGATTAGGTTTTTGTGACTCGTCTTTGGTTTCTGTGACCCTGCTTTGGACCCTATTTGACTTGGCTTTGGTTGTTGTGACCCGGTTTTGGTTTCCGTTATCCGGCATTGGTTTCTGTAATCCGGCTTTGGTTTTTGTGACCCGGCTTTGGTTTATGTGACCCGGATTTGGTTTCCGCGACTCGTCTTTGGTTTCTGTGACCCGTCTTTGTACCCTATGTGACCCGGCTTTGGTTTTTGTGACCCAACTTTGGTTTAAGTGACCCAGCTTTGGCTTCTGCAATCCGGCTTTGGTTTTAGTGACCCGGCTTTGGTTTTTGTGACCCCGTTTTTGTTTCTTTGACTCGTCTTTGGTTTCCGTGACCCGACTTTGGACCCTCTGTGACTCAGCTTTGTTTTCTTTGACCTGGCTTTGGTTTCTGTGACCTGGCTTTGGTTTTTGTGACATGGCATTGGTTTTTGTGACCCGGCGTTGGTTTCTGTGACCCGGCTTTGGATCCTGTGTGACCCGGCTTTGGTTTGTGTGACCCGGCTTTGGTTTATGTGACCCGGCTTTGGTTCCTGTGACCCGGCTTTGGTTTCTGTGACCCGGCTTTGGTTTGTGTGACCCGGCTTTGGTTTCGGTGACCCGGCTTTGGTTCCTATGACCCGGCTTTGGTTTATGTGACCTGGCTTTGGTTTCTGTGACCCAGATTTGGTTTCTAAGACCCGGCTTTTAGTTTATATGACCCGGCTTTGGTTTTTGTGACCCGGCTTCGGTTTCAGTGACCCGGCTTTGGTTTATGTGACCCGGCTTTTCTTTCTGTGACCCGGCTTTGGTTTGTGTGACCCGGCTTTGGTTTCGGTGACCCGGCTTTGGTTCCTATGACCCGGCTTTGGTTTATGTGACCTGGCTTTGGTTTCTGTGACCCAGATTTGGTTTCTAAGACCCGGCTTTTAGTTTATATGACCCGGCTTTGGTTTTTGTGACCCGGCTTCGGTTTCAGTGACCCGGCTTTGGTTTATGTGACCCGGCTTTTCTTTCTGTGACCCGGCTTTGGTTTGTGTGACCCGGCTTTGGTTTCGGTGACCCGGCTTTGGTTCCTATGACCCGGCTTTGGTTTATGTGACCTGGCTTTGGTTTCTGTGACCCAGATTTGGTTTCTAAGACCCGGCTTTTAGTTTATATGACCCGGCTTTGGTTTTTGTGACCCGGCTTCGGTTTCAGTGACCCGGCTTTGGTTTATGTGACCCGGCTTTTCTTTCTGTGACCCGGCTTTGGTTTGTGTGACCCGGCTTTGGTTTCGGTGACCCGGCTTTGGTTCCTATGACCCGGCTTTGGTTTATGTGACCTGGCTTTGGTTTCTGTGACCCAGATTTGGTTTCTAAGACCCGGCTTTTAGTTTATATGACCCGGCTTTGGTTTTTGTGACCCGGCTTCGGTTTCAGTGACCCGGCTTTGGTTTATGTGACCCGGCTTTTCTTTCTGTGACCCGGCTTTGGTTTGTGTGACCCGGCTTTGGTTTCGGTGACCCGGCTTTGGTTCCTATGACCCGGCTTTGGTTTATGTGACCTGGCTTTGGTTTCTGTGACCCAGATTTGGTTTCTAAGACCCGGCTTTTAGTTTATATGACCCGGCTTTGGTTTTTGTGACCCGGCTTTGGTTTCTGTGACCGGCTTTGGTTTCTTTGACCCGGATTTGGTTTCTGTGACCCGGCTTTGGTTTATGTGACCCGGATTTTCTTTCTGTGACCCGGCTTTGGTTTGTGTGACCCGGCTTTGGTTTATGTGACCCGGTTTTGGTTTCTGTAACCCAGCTTTGGTTTCTTTGACCCGGCTATGGTTTCTGTGAACCGGCTTTAGTTTCTGTTTCCCGGCTCTGGTTTCTATGACCCGGTTTTGGTTTATGTGACCCGGCTTTGGTTTCTGTGACCTGTCATTGGTTTCAGTGACCCGGCTTTGGTTTCAGTGACCCAGCTTTGGTTTGTGTGACCCGGCTTTGGTTTCACTGAGCCGGCTTTGGTTTCTATGACCCGGCTTTGGTTTTAAGACGTGGCCTTGGTCTTTGTGACCTGGCTTTGGTTTCAGGGACCGAGCTTTGGTTTCTATGACCTGGCTTTGGTTTCTGTGACCCGGCGTTAGTTTCTGTGACCCAGCTTTGGTGTTTGTGACCTGGCTTTGGTTTCTGTGACCCGGCTTTGGTGCGGTGACCTGGCCTTGGTTGCTGTGACCCGGCTTTGGTTTCTATGATCTGGCTTTGGATTCTGTGGCCCGGCTTTGGTTTCAGTGACCCGGCTTTGGTTTATATGACCGGGCTTTGGTTTATGTGCTCCGGCTTTGGTTTGTTGACCTGGCTTTGGTTTCTGTGACCCGGCCTTGGTTTATGTGATCCGGCTTTGGTTTCTGTCACCCGGCTTTGGTTTGTGTGACCTGGCTTTGGTTTCTGTGACCCGGCTTTGGTTTTTGTAATCCGGCTTTGGTTTCTGTGATCCTTCTTTGGTTTCTGTGACCCGGCTTTGGTTTATGTGATTCGTCTTTGGTTTCTGTGACCCGGCTTTGGACCCTGTGTGACCCGTATTAGGATTATGTGACCCGGCATTTGTTTTTGTGACCCGGCTTTGGTTTATGTAATCCGGCTTTGGTTTTCGTGACCCGGCTTTGGTTTATGTGACCCGGCTTTGGGTTCTGTGACTCGTCTTTGGTTTCTGTGACTCGGCTTTGGACCCTCGGTGACCCGGCTTTGGTTTCTCTGACTCGGCTTTGGTTTCAGTGACCGGCTTTGGTTTCTGTGACCCGGCTTTGGGTTCTGTGACTCGTCTTTGGTTTCTGTGACTCGGCTTTGGACCCTCGGTGACCCGGCTTTGGTTTCTCTGACTCGGCTTTGGTTTCAGTGACCGGCTTTGGTTTCTGTACTCTGGCTTTGGTTTATGTGACCCGGCTTTGGTTTCTCTGACCCGGATTGTGTTTTTGTGACTCGTCTTTGGTTTCTGTGACCCTGCTTTGGACCATATTTGACTCAGCTTTGGTTGTTGTGACCCGGTTTTGGTTTCCGTGATCCGGCTTTGGTTTCTCTGATCTGGCTTTGGTTTTTGTGACCCGGCTTTGGTTTTTGTGACTTGGCTTTGGTTTCCGTGACTCGTCTTTGGTTTTTGTGACCCGTCTTTGTACCCTATGTGACCCGGCTTTGGTTTGTGTGACCCGACTTTGGTTTAAGTGACCCTACTTTGGCTTCTGTAATCCGGCTTTGGTTTTGGTGACCCGGCTTTGGTTTTTGTGACCTGGTTTTGGTTTCTTTGACTCGTCTTTGGTTTCTGTGACCCGACTTTGGACCCTCTGTGACCCGGCTTTGTTTTCTTTGACCTGGCTTTGGTTTCTGTGACCTGGCTTTGGTTTCTGTGACACGGCATTGGTTTATGTGACCCGGCGTTGGTTTCTGTGACCCGGCATTGGACCGTGTGTGACCCGGCTTTGGTTTGTGTGACCCGGCTTTGGTTTCAGTGACCCGGCTTTGGTTTATGTGACCCGGCTTTGGTTTGTGTGACCCGGCTTTGGTTTCAGTGACCCGGCTTTGGTTTATGTGACCCAGCTTTTGTTTCTGTGACCCGGCTTTGGTTTATGTGAACCGGCTTTAGTTTGTGTGTCCCGTCTTTGGTTTCTTTGACCCGGCTTTGGTTTTTGTGATCCGGCATTGGTTTCTGTGACCCGGCTTTGGTTTCTGTGACCTGGCTTTGGTTTCTGTGACCCGGCTTTGGTTTCTGTGACTCGGCTTTGGTTTTTGTGACCCGACTTTGGTTTCTGTAACCCGGCTTTTGTTTATGTGACCCGGCTTTGGTTTCTATGACCCGGTTTTGGTTTATGTGACCCGGCTTTGGTTTCCGTGACCTGGCTTTGGTTTATGTGACCCGGCTTTGGTTTCTGTGACCCGGCTTTGTTTTTGGTGACCCGGCTTTGGTTTCTGTGACCCAGCTTTGGTTCCTATGACCCGGCTTTGGTTTATGTGACTTGGCTTTGGTTTCTGTGACCCATATTTGGTTTCTAAGACCTGGCTTTTAGTTTATATGACCCGGCTTTGGTTTTTGTGACCTGGCTTCAGTTTCAGTGACCCGGCTTTGGATTCTGTGACCGGCTTTGGTTTCTATGACCCGACTTTGGTTTCTATGACCCGGCTTTGGTTTCTGTGACTTGGGTTTGGTTTATGTGACATGGCTTTGGTTTTTGTGACCTGGTTCTGGTTTATGTAATCCGGCTTGGTCTCTGTCACCTGGCTTCGGTTTTTGTGACCCGGCTTTGGGTTCTGCGACCCGGCTTTGGTTTCTTTGACCCGGCTTTGGTTTTTGTGACCCGGCTTTTTTTTCTGTGACCGGCTTATGTTTCTTTGACCCGGATTTGGTTTATGTGACCCGGCTTTGGTTTCTGTGACCTGGCTTTGCTTTATGTGACCCGGCTTTGGTTGCTGTGACCCAGCTTTGGTTTCTGTGACCCGGTTTTGGTTTATGTGACCCGGCCTTGGTTTCCATGACCCGTCTTTGGTTTCTGTGAAGTGGCTTTAGTTTCTGTGATCCGGCTCTGGTTTCAATGACCCGGTTTTGGTTTCTGTGACCCGGCTTTGGTTTCCGTGACCTGGCATTGGTTTCTGTGATCCGGGTTTGGTTTGAGTGACCCTACTTTTTTTTCTGTGACTTGGCTTTCGTTTCTCTGACCTGGCTTTGGTTTCTGTGACCCGGGTTTGGTTTGTGTGACCCGGCTTTGCTTTCTATGACCCGATTTTTTTTCCGTGACTCGGCTTTTGTTTCTGTGACCCGGCTTTGGTTTCTGTGACCTGGCTTTTGGTTGTTGTGACCCGGCTTTGGTTTTTCTGACCCGGTTTTGGTTTCAATTACCCGGCTTTGGTTTCTGTGACCTGGCTTTGGTTTCTGTGATCCGGGTTTGGTTTGAGTGACCCTGCTTTTTTTTCTGTGACTTGGCTTTCGTTTCTCTGACCTGGCTTTGGTTTCTGTGACCCGGGTTTGGTTTGTGTGACCCGGCTTTGCTTTCTATGACCCGATTTTTTGTCCGTGACTCGGCTTTTGTTTCTGTGACCCGGCTTTGGTTTCTGTGACCTGGCTTTTGGTTGTTGTGACCCGGCTTTGGTTTTTCTGACCCGGCTTTGGTTTCAATTACCCGGCTTTGGTTTCTGTGACCTGGCTTTGGTTTCTGTGACCTGGCTTTTGGTTGTTGTGACCCGGCTTTGGTTTTTCTGACCCGGCTTTGGTTTCAATTACCCGGCTTTGGTTTCTGTGACCTGGCTTTGGTTTCTGTGACCCGGCTTTGATTTCTGTGACCTGGCATTGGTTTTTGTGACCCGGATTTGGTTTATGTGACCCGACTTTTGTTACTGTGACCCAGCTTTGGTTACTGTGATCCGGCTTCGGTTTTTGTGATCCGCATTGGTTTCTGTGACCCGGCTTTGGTTTTTGTGGCCAGGCTTTGGTTTCTGTGATCTAGCTTTGGTTTGTGTGATCCGGCTCTGGTTTATGTGATCGAGCTTTGGTTGATGCGACCCGGCTTTGGTTTCTGTAAAATGGCTTTGGTTTATATGACCCGGCTTTGGTTTCTGTGACCCGGCTTTGGTTTATGTGACCCGGCTTTGGTTGCTGTGACCCCGATTTGGTTTTTGTGATCCGACTTTTGTTTTTGTGACCCGACTGTGGTTTATGTGACCCGGCTTTGGTTTCCGTGACCCGGCTTTGGTTTCCGTGACTCGGCTTTGGTTTCTATGACCCGGCTTTGGTTCCAATGACCCAGCTTTGGTTTCTATAATCCAGATTTGGTTGTGTGACCCGGCTTTTGTTTCTGTGACCCGGCTTTGGTTTCTGTGACTCATCTTTGGTTTATGTGACCCGGCTTTGGACCCTCTGTGACCCAGCTTTGGTTTATGTGACCTGGCTTCGGTTTCTGTGACCCGGTTTTGGTTTATGTATTCCGGCTTTTGTTTCTGTGACCCGGCTTTGGTTTCTGTGACCCGGCTTTGGTATATGTGACTCGTCCTTGGTTTCTGTGACCCAGTTTTGGACCCTCTCTGACCCGGTTTTGGTTTCTGTGACCTTGCTTTGGTTTCTGTTACCTGGCTTTGGTTTATGTGACCCGGCATTGGTTTCTGTGACCCGGCTTCGGTTTCTCTTACCTGGCTTTGGACCCTCTGTGACCAGGCTTTGGTTTGTGTGACCTGACTTTGGTTTCTCTGACCCGGCTTTGGTTTGTCTGACCCGGCTTTGGTTTCTGTGACCCAACTTTGGTTTCTGTGACCCGGCTTTAGTTTGTGTGTCCCGTCTTTGGTTTCTGTGACCCAACTTTGGTTTTTGTGACACGGCGTTGGTTTCTGTGACCCAGCTTTGGTTTATGTGACCTGGCTTTGGTTTCTGTGACCCGGCTTTGGTTTATGTGACTCGGCTTTGGTTTCTGTGTCCCGGCTTTGGTTTTTGTAACCCGGCTTTTGTTTATGTGACCCGGCTTTGGTTTATGTGACTCGGCTTTGGTTTCTGTGTCCCGGCTTTGGTTTTTGTAACCCGGCTTTTGTTTATGTGACCCGGCTTCGGTTTCTATGACCCAGTTTTGGTTTCTGTGACCCGGCTTTGGTTTCCGTGACCTGGCTTTAGTTTCTATGACCCGGCTTTGGTTTCTGTGACCCGGCTTTGTTTTCTGTGACCCGGCTTTGGTTGGTGTGACCCGGCTTTGGATCCTGTCACCCGGGTTTGGTTTATGTGACTTGGCTTTTCTTCATGTGACCCATATTTGGTTTCTAAGACCCGGCTTTTAGTTTATATGACCTGGCTTTGGTTTATGTGACCCGGCTTCGGTTTCAGTGACCCGGGTTTGGATTCTGTGACCCGACTCTGGTTTCTCTGACCCGACTTTGGTTTCTATGACCCGGCTTTGGTTTCTGTGACTTGGCTTTGGTTTATGTGACATGGCTTTGGTTTTTGTGACCTGGTTCTGGTTTCTGTAATCCGGCTTTGGATTCTGTGACCCAGCTTTGGTTTCTGTGCCCGGCTTTGGTTTCTGTAACCCGGCTTTGGTTTTTGTGCCCTGGCTTTGGTTTCTAAGACCCCGCTTTGGTTTCTGTGCCCGGCTTTGGTTTCTGTAACCCGGCTTTGGTTTTTGTGCCCTGGCTTTGGTTTCTAAGACCCCGCTTTGGTTTCTGTGCCCGGCTTTGGTTTCTGTAACCCGGCTTTGGTTTTTGTGCCCTGGCTTTGGTTTCTAAGACCCCGCTTTGGTTTCTGTGCCCGGCTTTGGTTTCTGTAACCCGGCTTTGGTTTTTGTGCCCTGGCTTTGGTTTCTAAGACCCCGCTTTGGTTTCTGTGCCCGGCTTTGGTTTCTGTAACCCGGCTTTGGTTTTTGTGCCCTGGCTTTGGTTTCTAAGACCCCGCTTTGGTTTCTGTGCCCGGCTTTGGTTTCTGTAACCCGGCTTTGGTTTTTGTGCCCTGGCTTTGGTTTCTAAGACCCCGCTTTGGTTTCTGTGCCCGGCTTTGGTTTCTGTAACCCGGCTTTGGTTTTTGTGCCCTGGCTTTGGTTTCTAAGACCCCGCTTTGGTTTCTGTGCCCGGCTTTGGTTTCTGTAACCCGGCTTTGGTTTTTGTGCCCTGGCTTTGGTTTCTAAGACCCCGCTTTGGTTTCTGTGCCCGGCTTTGGTTTCTGTAACCCGGCTTTGGTTTTTGTGCCCTGGCTTTGGTTTCTAAGACCCCGCTTTGGTTTCTGTGCCCGGCTTTGGTTTCTGTAACCCGGCTTTGGTTTTTGTGCCCTGGCTTTGGTTTCTAAGACCCCGCTTTGGTTTCTGTGCCCGGCTTTGGTTTCTGTAACCCGGCTTTGGTTTTTGTGCCCTGGCTTTGGTTTCTAAGACCCCGCTTTGGTTTCTGTGCCCGGCTTTGGTTTCTGTAACCCGGCTTTGGTTTTTGTGCCCTGGCTTTGGTTTCTAAGACCCCGCTTTGGTTTCTGTGCCCGGCTTTGGTTTCTGTAACCCGGCTTTGGTTTTTGTGCCCTGGCTTTGGTTTCTAAGACCCCGCTTTGGTTTCTGTGCCCGGCTTTGGTTTCTGTAACCCGGCTTTGGTTTTTGTGCCCTGGCTTTGGTTTCTAAGACCCCGCTTTGGTTTCTGTGCCCGGCTTTGGTTTCTGTAACCCGGCTTTGGTTTTTGTGCCCTGGCTTTGGTTTCTAAGACCCCGCTTTGGTTTCTGTGCCCGGCTTTGGTTTCTGTAACCCGGCTTTGGTTTTTGTGCCCTGGCTTTGGTTTCTAAGACCCCGCTTTGGTTTCTGTGCCCGGCTTTGGTTTCTGTAACCCGGCTTTGGTTTTTGTGCCCTGGCTTTGGTTTCTAAGACCCCGCTTTGGTTTCTGTGCCCGGCTTTGGTTTCTGTAACCCGGCTTTGGTTTTTGTGCCCTGGCTTTGGTTTCTAAGACCCCGCTTTGGTTTCTGTGCCCGGCTTTGGTTTCTGTAACCCGGCTTTGGTTTTTGTGCCCTGGCTTTGGTTTCTAAGACCCCGCTTTGGTTTCTGTGCCCGGCTTTGGTTTCTGTAACCCGGCTTTGGTTTTTGTGCCCTGGCTTTGGTTTCTAAGACCCCGCTTTGGTTTCTGTGCCCGGCTTTGGTTTCTGTAACCCGGCTTTGGTTTTTGTGCCCTGGCTTTGGTTTCTAAGACCCCGCTTTGGTTTCTGTGCCCGGCTTTGGTTTCTGTAACCCGGCTTTGGTTTTTGTGCCCTGGCTTTGGTTTCTAAGACCCCGCTTTGGTTTCTGTGCCCGGCTTTGGTTTCCGTGACCCGGCTTTGTTTTCGGTGACCCGGCTTTGATTTCTTTGACCCGGCTTTGGTTCCTATGACCCGGCTTTGGTTTATGTGACTTGGCTTTGGTTTCTAAGACCCAGATTTGGTTTCTAAGACCCGGCTTTGGTTTATGTGATCCGGCTTTGGTTTCAGTGACCCGGCTTTGGATTCTGTTACCCGGCTTAGGTTTCTCTGACCCGACTTTGGTTTCTATGACCTGGCTTTGGTTTATGTGACTTGGCTTTGGTTTATGTGACATGGCTTTGGTTTTTGTGACCTGGTTCTGGTTTCTGTAATCCGGCTTGGTTTATGTCACCTGGCTTCGGTTTTTGTGACCCGGCTTTGGGTTCTGCGACCCGGCTTTAGTTTCTGTGACCCGGCTTTGGTTTTTGTGACCGGGCTTTTGTTTCTGTGACTGGCTTTGGTTTCTTTGACCCGGATTTGGTTTCTGTGACCCGGCTTTGGTTTCTCTGACCCGGCTTTGCTTTCTGTGACCCGGCTTTGGTTGCTGTGACCCAGCTTTGGTTTCTGTGACCCGGTTTTGGTTTATGTGACCCGGCCTTGGTTTATATGACCCGTCTTTGGTTTCTGTGAACTGGCTTTAGTTCCTGTGACCCGGCTCTGGTTTCTGTGACCCGGTTTTGGTTTTTGTGACCCGGCTTTGGTTTCTGTGACCTGGCATTGGTTTCTGTGATCCGGCTTTGGTTTCAGTGACCCGGCTTTGGGTTCAGTGACCCGGCTTTGGTTTCTATGACCCGGCTTTGGTTTTATGACGTGGCATTGGTTTTTGTGACCTGGCTTTGGTTTCAGGGACCGAGCTTTGGTTTCTGTTATCCGGCTTTAGTTTCTGTGACCCGGCTTTAGAGTCTGTGACCCAGCTTTGGTTTTTGTGACCTGGCTTGGGTTTCTGTGACCCGGCTTTGGTGCTGTGACCTGGCCTTGGTTGCTGTGACCCGGCTTTCGTTTCTATGATCTGGCTTTGGATCCTGTGACCCGGCTTTGGTTTCTATGGCCCGCCTTTGGTTTCTATGACCGGGCTCTGGTTTATGTGCTCCGGCTTTGGTTCATTGACCCGGATTTGGTTTCTGTGACCCGGCCTTGGTTTATGTGATCGGGCTTTAGTTTCTGTGACCCGGCTTTGGTTTGTGTGACCCGGCTTTGGCTTTTGTGACCTGGCTTTGGTTTCTGTAATCCAGGTTTGGTTTATGTGACCCGGCTTTGGTTTATGTGACCCGGCTTTGAATTATGTGACTCGTCTTTGGTTTCAGTGACTCGGTTTTGGACCCTCAGTGAACCGGCTTTAACTTGATGTGGTCAACGCTGAAAACGCATAACACGAGTCACAAATGGTCAGAAGGGAAAACAATGGGTTGGGAACACTGGTTATCAACTAGCAAGTACAAAGACCTTCAACAAGGAGTGGCACGGTATGGCTAGCGTGACCAACCAAAGGATGCATACGTCACTGTCTACGACCGAATAAGTCCACTATGTGTGGTCAACATTGGCAACTCATAACATGAGTCACAAATGGTCAGAGGGAGAGACAATGATTTGAGCAGCCTATGTATTGACTAGAAATGACAAAGAACTTCAATACGTAGTGGCACAGCGTGGCTAATATGCACACCAAAACCACCAAACTAGGCATATGTCACTGATCATGACCACAGAAATTCAATATGGGTGGTCAATGTTGACCAACCATAACACGAGTCACAAACAGTCAGAAGAGGAAACAAGGCTATGGGAATATCGGTCCTCAAATACCAAGTACAACGACCTTCAGTCAGTAGTAGCACGATGTGACTACCATGCACAATGACCGACCAAAGTAGGCATATGTACTGCCTTTGACCAAAGAAGTCCGTTGTGTGTGGTCAACGTTGACAACTCATAATACAAGTTACAAGTGGTCAGAGGGGGAAACAATGGTTTAGGAACACCAACTATCAAATATCAAGCACAAGGGGCTTCAATACGATGTGGACACGGCGTGGAGGCCATGCACGATGACCAACCAAAGTAGGCATATGTCGCTCATCATGCCCAAATAATGTCACTAGGTGTGGTAAACTTTGACAACTCATAACACGAGTCACAAATGGTCAGGGTGGTAGATAATGGTTTGTGAATACTAGGTATGGACTAGCAAGTACAAATACCTTCAATATGTAGTGGCACAATGTGGCTTCAATGCACAGTGACCAACCAAAGTATGCATATGTCACTGACCATGGCGAAAGAATTTCACTTCTGTGGTCAACGTTGCAAACACATAATAAGAGTCACAAACGGTCAAAGGGGAAAACAATGGGTTGGGAACACTAGTTATCAACTAGCAAGTACAAAGACCTTCAACAAGCACTGGCACGGGATGGCTAACGTGCACAGTGACCAACCAAAGAATGCATACGTCACTGACTACGACCGAATAAGTCGACTATGTGTGGTCAACATTGACAACTCATAACACGAGTCACAAATGGTCAGAGGGAGAGACAATGGTTTGGGAAGCCTATGTATTGACTAGAAAGGACAAAGAACTTCAATACGCAGTGGCACGGTGTGGCTTATATGCACACCAAACAACCAAACTAGGCATATGTCACTGATCATGACCAGAGAATTTTTATATGGGTGGTCAACGTTGACCAACCATAACATGAGTCCCAAACGGTCAGGAGAGAAAACAATGACATGGGAATATCGGTTCTCAACTAGCAAGTACAACGACCTTCAGTTAGTCGTAGCACGGTGTGGCTACCATGCACAATGACCGACCAAAGTAGGCATATGTACTGCCTTTGACCAAAGAAATTGTATGTGTGTGGTATATGTTGGCAACTCATAATACGAGTCACACATGATCAGAGGGGGAACAAATGGTTTTGGAACACCAAGTATCACATAGCAAGCACAAGGGGCTTCAATACGTTGTGGCACGGTGTGAACCCCATGCACGATGACCAACCAAAGTAGGCATATGTCACTGACCATGACCAGATAATGTCACTAAGTGTGGTAAACTTGGACAACTCACAACACGAGTCACAAATGGTCAGGGTGGAAGTTAATTGTTTGTGAATACTAGTTATCTACTAGCAAGTACAAATACCTTCAATATGGAGTGGCACAATGTGGCTTCTAAGCATAGTGACCAACCAATGTATGCATATGTCATGGACCATGACGAACGAATTTAACTTCATGTGGTCAACGCTGAAAACGCATAAAACGAGTCACAAATGGTCAGAGGGGAAAACAATGGGTCGGGGACACTAGCTATCAACTAGCGAGTACAAAGAACTTCAACAAGCAGTGGCACGGTATGGCTAGCGTGCACATTGACCAACCAAAGGATGCATACGTCACTGTCTACGACCGAATAAGTCCACTATGTGTGGTCAACATTGGCAACTCATAACACGAGTCACAAATGGTCAGAGGGAGAGACAATGATTTGGGCAGCCTATGTATTGACTAGAAAGGACAAAGAACTTCAATACGTAGTGGCACGGTGTGGCTAATATGCACACCAACCAACCAAACTAGGCACTTGTCACTGATCATGACCAGAGAATTTCAATATGGGTGGTCAACGTTGACCAACCATAACACGAGTCACAAACGGCCAGGACAGGAAACAATGCTATGGGAATATCAGTTCTCAACTACCAAGTATAACGTCCTTCAGTCAGTAGTAGCACGGTGTGGCTACGATGCACAATGACCGACCAAAGTAGGCATATGTACTGCCTTTGACCACACAAATCCGCTGTGTGTGGTCAATGTTGACAACTCATAATACGAGTCACAAATGGTCAGAGGTGGAAACAATGGTTTGGGAACACCAAGTATCAAATAGCAAGCACAAGGGGCTTCAATACGTTGTTGCACGGTGTGGAGACCATGCACGATGACCAACCAAAGTAGGCATATGTCACTGACCATGAGCAAATCATGTCGCTAAGTGTATTAAACTTTGACAACTCATAATACGAGTCACAAATGGTCAGGGTGGAAGATAATGGTTTGTGCATACTAGTTATCGACTAGCAAGTACAAATACCTTCAATATGTAGTGGCACAATATGGCTTCAATGCACAGTGACCAACCAAAGTATGCATATGTCACTAACCATGACCAACAAATTTCACTTCATGTGGTCAACCTTGAGAATGCATAACACGAGTCACAAATGGTTAGAGGGGCAAACAATGGGTTGGGAACACTAGGTATCAACTAGCAAGTACAAAGACCTTCAATAAGCAGTGGCACGATATGGCTAGCGTGCACAGTGACCAACCAAAGGGATGCATACGTCACTGACTACGACCGAATAAGTCCACTATGTGTGGTCAACATTGGCAACTCATAACACCAGTCACAAATGGTCAGAGGGAGAGACAATGGTATAAGAAGCATATGTATTGACTAGAAAGGACAAAGAACTTCAACACGTAGTGGCACGGTGTGGCTAATATGCACACCAAACAACCAACTAGGCATTTTTCACTGATCATGACCACAGAATTTCAAGATGGGTGGTCAATGTTCACCAACCATAACACGTGTCACAAACGGGCAGGAGAGGAAACAATGCTATGGGAATATTGGTCCTCAAATACCAAATACAACGACCTTCAGTCAGTAGTAGCACGGTGTGACTACCATGCACAATGACCGACCAAAGTAGGCATATGTACTGCCTTTGACCAAAGAAATCCGTTGTGTGTGGTCAACGTTGACAACCCATAATACGAGTCACAAGTGGTCAGAGGGGGAAACAATGGTTTGGGAACACCAACTATCAAATAGCAAGCACAAGGGGCTTCAATACGCTGTGGACACGGCGTGGAGGCCATGCACGATGACCAACCAAAGTAGGCATATGTCACTGATCATGCCCAAATAATTTCACTAGGTGTGGTAAACCTTGACAACTCATAACACGAGTCACAAATGGTCAGGGTGGTAGATAATGGTTTGTGAATACTAGGTATGGACTAGCAAGTACAAATACCTTCAATATGTAGTGGCACAATGTGGCTTCAATGCAAAGTGACCAACCAAAGTATCCATATGTCACTGACCATGACGAAAGAATTTCACTTCATGTGGTCAACGTTGAAAACACATAACAAGAATCACAAACGGTCAGAGGGGGAAACAATGGGTTGGGAACACTAGTTATCAACTAGCTAGTACAAAGACCTTCAACAAGCAGTGGCACGGTATGGCTAGCGTGTACAGTGACCAACCAAAGGATGCATACGTCACTGACTACAACCGAATAAGTCGACTATGTGTGGTCAACATTGACAACTCATAACACGAGTCACAAATGGTCAGAGGGAGAGACAATGGTTTGGGAAGCCTATGTCTTGACTAGAAAGGACAAAGAACTTCAATACGCAATGGCACGGTGTGGCTTATATGCACACCAAACAACCAAACTAGGCATATGTCACTGATCATGACCAGAGAATTTCTATATGGGTGGTCAACGTTGACCAACCATAACATGAGTCACAAACGGTCAGGAGAGGAAACAATGGCATGGGAATAATGGTTCCCAACTACCAAGTACGACCTTCAGTTAGTAGTAGCACGGTGTGGCTACCATGAACAATGACCTACCCAAGTAGGCATACATCACTGCTCATGATTCAAGAAGTTTAGTGTGTGTGGTCAACGTTCACAACTCATAATACAAGTAAACAATGGGCAGAGGGAGAAACAATGGTTTGGGAATACTTGGTATCGACTAGCAAGTACAAAGACCTTCGATAAGTGGTGGCACGGGGTGGCTATCGTGCAGAATGACCAACCAAAATATTCTTGTATCACTGAATATCATAAAAAGAGTTTCACTGTGTGTTGTCAACTTTCCTCATTACGGCTGGTCGATCGGAGCAATGGTTGAGAGGTTATTCAAGCTCGAAGTTGACAAATTCGAAATTTTGGCTGCGTCAACTTTTTAGAATGAACTACATTTGTTATCATTCATAATTCTGAAAACTACCCTCTAATCTTACACCCCCTTCTTTCATGCCCTTTACCCATAGGAACCCTTGTAATGTCATTTGGACATCATATGAACACCATGCGAGTTGGCTTAGTGCTTATAGAGTTAGATTCTGGAGCGATAGGTCCTAGGTTTGAATCCTTGTACGCGCAATATACAATAAGCTCGCGACCTGGGAGGGGGGGGGGCGGCCGTGTTGTGATACCTCAACTCTTCCTTCGAGCCTAAGCCGTGGGGGGTAGGGGGGTGTCATAATGCGGTCGCAAATCTGTCCTCCAGGTCGTCCACGGAATATCCCTCCAGGGGGAGGGGGGGTGGGAGGGAGTATTCAAGTGAAGTCACCTACGCGTAACAAATCAACAAAACCGACCTGGTATCAAATGGAGAAACATTTTGCTATTTATTGACTAGCAAGTGCAAATACTTTCAGTAAGTAGTGGAACAGTGTGGCTACCATGCACAATGACCAACCAGATAAGGCTATGCCTCTTACCATGACCAAATAATTTTACTATGTGTGGTCAACGTTGACAACCCATAGTATGGGTCCCGAATTGTCAGAGGGGGAAACAATGGGTTGGGAATACTATATACCATCTACCAAGTACAAAGACCTTCAGTCAGTAGTAGCACAGTGTGGCGACCATGCACACTGACCAACCAAAGTAGGCATATGTACTGCCTTTGACCAAAGGAATCCGATGTGTGTGGTCAACGTTTACAACTCATAATACGAGTCACAAATGGTCAGAGGGGGAAACAATGGTTTGGGAACACCAAGTATCACATAGCAAGCACAAGGGGCTTCAATACGTTGTGGCACGGTGTGGAGACCATGCACGATGACCAACCAAAGTAGGCATATGTCACTGACCATGAGCAAATAATGTCACAAAGTGTGGTAAACTTTGACAACTCATAACACGAGTCACAAATGGTCAGGGTGGAAGATAATGGTTTGTGCATAATAGCTATCGACTAGCAAGTACAAATACCTTCAATATGTAGTGGCACAACGTGGCTTCAATGCACAGTGACCAACGGAAGTATGCATATGTCACTATCCATGACCAACAAATCTCACTTCATGTGGTCAACGTTGAAAACGCAGAACACGAGTCAAAAATGGTCAGAGGGGAAAACAATGGGTTGAGAAGATCAATTATCAACTAGGAAGTACAAAGACCTTCAACAAGCAGTGGCACGGTATGGCTAGCGTGCACAGTGACCAACCAAAGGATGCATATGTCACTGACTACGACCGAATAAGTCCACTATGTGTGGTCAACATTGACAACTCATAACACGAGCCACAAACGGTCAGATGGAGAGACAATGATTTGGGAAGCCTATGTATTGACTAGAAAGGACAAAGAACTTCAATACGTAGTGGCACGGCGTGGCTTATATGCACACCAAACAACCAAACTAGGCATATGTCACTAGTCATGACCAGAGAATTTCAATATGGGTGGTCAACGTTGACCAACCATAACACGAGTCACAAACGGTCGGGAGAGGAAACAATGCTATGGGAATATCGGTTCTCAACTACCAAGTACAACGACCTTCAGTCAGTAGTAGCACGGTGTGGCTACCATGCACAATGACCGACCAAAGTAGGCATATGTACTGCCTTTGACCAAAGAAATCTGCTGTGTGTGGTAAACGTTGGCAACTCATAATACGAGTCACACATGATCAGAGGGGAAAAATGGTTTTGGAACACCAAGTATCACATAGCAAGCACAAGGGGCTTCAATACGTTGTGGCACGGTGTGGAGACCATGCACGATGACCAACCAATGTAGGCATATGTCACTGACCATGCGCAAATAATGTCACAAAGTGTGGTAAACTTTAACAACTCATAACACAAGTCACAAATGGTCAGGGTGGAAGATAATGGTTTGTGCATACTAGTTATCGACTAGCAAGTCCAAATACATTCAATACGTAGTGGCACAATGTGGCTTCAATGCACAGTGACCAACCAAAGTATGCATATGTCACTAACCATGACCAACAAAATTCACTTCATGTGGTCAACGCTGAAAACGCATAACACGAGTCACAAATGGTCAGAGGGGAAAATGATGGGTTGGGAACACTGGTTATCAACTAGCAAGTACAAAGACCTTCAACAAGCAGTGGCACGGTATGGCTAGCGTGCACAGTGACCAACCAAAGGATGCATACGTCACTGACTACGACCGAATAAGTCTACTATGTGTTGTCAACATTGATAACTCATAACACGAGTCACAAATGGTCAGAGGGAGAGACAATGGTCTGGGAAGCCTATGTATTGGCTAGAAAGGAAAAAGAGCTTCAATACGTTGTGGCACAGTGTGGCTAACATGCACACCAAACAATCAAACTAGGCATATGTTACTGATCATGACCAGAGAATTTCAATATGGTTGGTCAACGTTGACCAACCATAACACGAGTCACAAACGGTCACGAGAGGAAACAATGCTATGAGAAACGGTTCTCACCTACCAAGTACAACGACCTTCAGTCAGAAGTAGCACAGTGTGGCTTCCATTCACAATGACGGACCAAAGTAGGCATATGTACTGCCTTTGACCAAAGAAATCCGCTGTGTGTGGTAAACGTTGGAAACTCATAATACGAGTCACAAATGATCAGAGGGGGAAAAAATGGTTTGGGAACACCGAGTATCACATAGCAAGCACAAGGGGCTTCAATACGTTGTGGCACGGTGTGGAGACCATGCACGATGACCAACCAAAGTAGGCATATGTCACTGACCATGACCAAATAATGTCACTAAGTGTGGTAATCTGTGACAACTCACAACACGAGTCACAAATGGTCAGGGTGGTAGATAATGGTTTGTGAATACTAGGTATCGACTAGCAAGTACAAATACCTTCAATATATAGTGGCACAATGTGGCTTCAATTCATAGTAACCAACCAAAGTATGCACATGTCACTAACAATGACCAACAAATTTCACTCCATGTGCTCAATGTTGAAAACGCATAACACGAGTCACAAATGGTCAGAGGGGAAAACAATGGGTTGGGAATACTAGTTATCAACTAGCAAGTACAAAGACCTTCAACAAGCAGTGGCACCGTATGGCTAGCGTGCACTGTGACCAACCAAATGATGCATACGTCACTGACTACGGCCGAATACGTCCACTATGTGTGGTCAACATTGACAACTCATAACACGAGTCACAAATGGTCTGAGCGAGAGACAATGGTTTGGGAAGCCTGTGTATTGACTAGAAAGGACAAAGAACTTCAATACGTAGTGGCACGGTGTGGCTTATATGCACACCAAACAACCAAACTAGGCATATGTCACTGATCATGACCAGAGAATTTCAATATGGGTGGTCAACGTTTACCAACCATAACATTAGTCACAAACGGTCAGAACAGGAAACAATGCTATGGGAATATCGGTTCTTAACTACCAAGTACAACGACTTCCAGTCAGTAGTAGTACGGTGTGGCTACCATGCACAATGACCGACCAAAGTAGGCATATGTACTGCCTTTGACCAAAGAAATCCGCAGTGTGTGGTCAACGTTTACAACTCATAATACGAGTCACAAATGGTCAGAGGGGAAAACAATGGGTTGGGAACACCAAGTATCAGATAGTAAGCACAGGGGGCTTCAATACGTTGTGGCACGGTGTGGAGACCATGCACGACGACCAACCAAAGTAGGCATATGTCACGGACCATGACCAAATAATTTCACTAAGTGTGGTAAACTTTGACAACTCACAACACGACTCACAAATGGTCAGTGTGGAAGGTAATGGTTTGTGAATACTAGTCATTGACTAGCAAGTACAAATACCTTAAACATGTAGTGGCACAATGTGGCTTCAATGCACAGTGACCAACCAAAGTATGCATATGTCACTGAACATGACGAACGAATTTCACTTCATGTGGTCAACGTTGAAAACGCATAACACTAGTCACAAATGGTCAGAGGGGAAAACAATGGGTTGAGAACATCAGTTATCAACTAGCAAGTACAAGGACCTTCAACAAGCAGTGGCACGGTATGGCTAGCGTGCATAGTGACCAAACAAAGGATGCATATGTCACTGACTACAACCGAATAAGTCCACTATGTGTGGTCAACATTGACAACTCATAACACGAGTCACAAATGGTCAGAGGGAGAGACAATGATTTGGGAAGCCTATTTATTGACTAGAAAGGACAAATAACTTCAATACGCAGCGGCACGGTGTGGCTTATATGCACACCAAACAACCAAACTAGGCATATGTCACTGATCATGACCAGATAATTTCAATATGGGTGGTCAATGTTGACCAACCACAACACGAGTCACAAACAGTCAGGAGAGGAAAAAATGCTATTGGAATAATGGTTCTCAACGACCTTCAGTCAGTACTAGCACGGTGTGGCTACCATGCACAATGACCGACCAAAGTAGGCATATGTACTGCCTTTGACCAAAGAAATCCGCTCTGTGTGGTCAACGTTTACAACTCATAATACGAGTCACATATGGTCAGAGAAGAAAACAATGGTTTGGGAACACCAAGTATCACATAGCAAGCACAAGGGGCTTCAATACATTGTGGCACGGTGTGGAGACCATGCACGATGACCAACCAAAGCAGGCATATGTCACTGACCATGAGCAAATAATGTCACTAAGTGTGGTAAACTTTGACAACTCATAACACGAGTCACAAATGGTCGTGGTGGAAGATAATGGTTTGTGCATACTAGTTATTGACTAGCAAGTCCAAATACCTTCAATATGTAGTGGCACAATGTGGCTTAAATGCACAGTGACCAACCAAAGTATGCATATGTCACTAACCATGACCAACAAATTTCACTTCATCTGGTCAACGTTGAAAAAGGATAACACGGGTCACAAATGGTCAGAGGAGAAAACAATGGGTTGGGAACAATAGTTATGAACTAGCAAGTACAACGACCTTCAATAAGCAGTGGCACGGTGTGGCTAGCGTGCACAGTGACCAATCAAAGGGATGCATACGTCATTGACTACGACCGATAAGTCCACTATGTGTGGTCAACATTGACAACTCATAACACGAGTCACAAATGGTCAGAGGGAGAGACAATGGTTTAAGAAGCATATGTATTGACTAGAAAGGACAAAGAACTTCAATACGTAGTGGCACGGTGTGGCTAGCGTGCACAGTGACCAATCAAAGGGATGCATACGTCATTGACTACGACCGATAAGTCCACTATGTGTGGTCAACATTGACAACTCATAACACGAGTCACAAATGGTCAGAGGGAGAGACAATGGTTTAAGAAGCATATGTATTGACTAGAAAGGACAAAGAACTTCAATACGTAGTGGCACGGTGTGGGTAATATGCACACCAAACAACCAAACTAGGCATATGTCACGGATCATGACCACAGAATTTCAATACGGGTGGTCAATGTTGACCAACCATAACACGAGTCACAAACGGTCGGGAGATGAAACAATGCTATGGGAATATCGGTTCTCTACTACCAAGTACAACGACCTTCAGTCAATAGTAGCACGGTGTGACTACCATGCATAATGACCGACCAAAGTAGGCATATGTAGTGCCTTGGACCAAAGAAATCCGCTGTGCGTGGTCAAGGTTGACAACTCATAATATGAGTCACAAATGGTCAGAGGGGGAAAACATGGTTTGGGAACACCAAGTATCAAATAGCAAGCACAAGGGGCTTCAATACGCTGTGGCACCGTGTGGAGACCATGCACGATGACCAACCAAAGTAGGCATATGTCACTAATCATTCCCAAATAATGTCACTAAGTGTGGTAAACTTTGACAACTCATAACACAAGATACAAATGGTCAGGGTGGTAGACAATGGTTTGTGAATACTAGGTATTGACTAGCAAGTACAAATACCTTCAAAATGTAGTGGCACAACGTGGCTTCAATGCACAGTAACCAACCAAAGTATGCATATGTCACTAACCATGACCAACAAATTTCACTTCATGTGGTCAACGTTGAAAACGCATAACAGGAGTCACAAATGGTCAGAGGGGAAAACAATGGGTTGAGAACATCAGTTATCAACTAGCAAGTACAAAGACCTTTAACAAGCAGTGGCACGCTATGGCTAGCGTGCACAGTGACCAACCAAAGGATGCATATGTCACTTACTACGACCGAATAAGTCCACTATGTGTGGTCAACATTGACAACTCATAACACGAGTCACAAATGGTCAGAGGGAGAGACAATGATTTGGGGTGCCTATGTATTGACTAGAAAGGACAAAGAACTTCAAGACGCAGTGGCACGGTGTAGCTTATATGCACACCAAATAACCAATCTAGGCATATGTCACTGATCATGACCA
This sequence comes from Penium margaritaceum, assembly GCA_023375785.1. Classification (NCBI taxonomy): domain Eukaryota; kingdom Viridiplantae; phylum Streptophyta; class Zygnematophyceae; order Desmidiales; family Peniaceae; genus Penium; species Penium margaritaceum. The sequence goes on along the minus strand of SZWC01003917.1, from coordinate 86,582 downwards.
GAGAATTTCAATATGGGTGGTCAACGTTGACCAACCATAGCACGAGTCACAAACGGTCAGGAGAGGAAACAATGCTATGGGAATATCGGTTCTCAAGTACCAAGTACAACGACCTTCAGTCAGTAGTAGCACGGTGTGGCTACCATGCACCATGACCTATCAAAGTAGGCATACATCACTACTCATGACCAAAGAAGTTTAGTGTGTGTGGTCAACGTTCACAACTCATAATACAAGTAAAAAATGGGCAGAGGGAGAAACAATGGTTTTCACCGTGTGTTGTCAACTTTCCTTCTTACAGCTGGTCAATCGGCGCAATGGTTGAGAGGTTATTCAAGCTCGAAGTTACAAAATTTGAAATGTTGTCTGCGTCAAATTTTTATGAATAAACTTAATTTGTTATCATTCATATTTGTAAGAACTACCCTCTAATCTTACACCCCCTTATTTTATGCCATTTACCCATAGGAACCCTTATAATTTCACTTGGACATCATATGAGCACCATGCGAGTTGGCTTAGTGCTTATAGAGTTGGATTCTGATAGGTCCTAGGTTTGAATCCTCGTACGCGCAATATACAATAGGCTCGCGACCTGGGGGGGGGGGAGGGGACGGCCGTGTTGTGATACCTCAACTCTACCTTTGAGCCTAAGCCGTGGGGGGGTAGGGGGGGGGGTGTCATAATGCGGTCGTAAATTTGACCTCCAGGTCGTCCACGGAACATCCCTACAGGGGGGGTGGGAGGGATTATTCCAGTGAAGACACATGCGCGTAACAAATCAACAAAGACCGACCTGGTGTCAAAGGGAGAAACCTTTTGCTATTTATTGACTAGCAAGGGCAAATATTTTCAACAAGTAGTGGAACGGTGTGGCTACCATGCACAATGACCAACCAGATATGGCATGTGCCACTTACCATGACCAAATAATTTTACTGTGTGTGGTCAACGTTGACAACCCATAATATGGGTCCCGAATTGTCAGAGGGGAAAATAATGGGTTGGGAATTCTAGATACCAACTACCAAGTAAAACGACTTTCAGTCAGTAGTAGCACGGTGTGGCTACCATGCACAATGTCCGACCAAAGTAGGCATATGTACTGCCTTTGACCAAAGAAATCCGCTGTGTGTGGTCAACGTTTACAACTCATAATACGAGTCACAAATGGTCACAGGGGGAAACAATGGTTTGGCAACACCATGTATAACATAACAAGCACAAGGGTCTTCAATTCAATGTGGCACGGTGTGGAGACCATGCACGATGACCAAGCAAAGTAGGCATATGTCACTGACCATGACCAAATAATGCCACTAGGTGTGGTTGACTTTGACAACTCACAATACGACTCACAAATGGTCAGGGTGGAAGGTAATGGCTTGTGAATACTAGTTATCGACTAGCAAGTACAAATACCTTCAATATTTAGTGGCACAATGTGGCTTCAATGCACAGTGACCAACCAAAGTATGCATATGTCACTGACCATTACGAACGATTATCACTTCATGTGGTCAACATTGAAAACGCATAACACGAGTCACAAATGGTTAGAGGGGAAAACTATGGGTTTGGAACATCAATTATCAACTAGAAAGTACAAAGACCTTCAACAAGCAGTGGCACGGTATGGCTAGCGTGCACAGTGACCAACCAAAGGATGCATACGTCACTGACTACGACCGAATAAGTGCACTATGTGTGGTCAACATTGACAACTCATAACACGAGTCACAAATGGTCAGAGGGAGAGACAATGATTTGGGAAGCCCATGTATCGACTAGAAAGGAAAAAGAACTTCAATACGCAGTGGCACGGTGTGGCTAATATGCACACCAAACAACCAAACTAGGCAGATGTCACAGATCATGAACAGAGAATTTCAATATGGGTGGTCAACGTTGACCAACCATAACACAAGTCACAAACGGTCAGGACAGGAAACAATGCTATGGGAATATCGGTTCTCAACTACCAAGTATAACGACCTTCAGTCAGCAGTAGCATGGTCTGGCTACCATGCACAATGACCGACCAAAGTAGGCATATGTACTGCCTTTGACCAAAGAAATCTACTGTGTGTGGTCAATGTTGACAACTCATAATACGAGTCAAAAATGGTCAGAGAGGGAACAATGGTTTGGGAACACCAAGTATCAAATAGCAAGCACAAGGGGCTTCAATACGTTTTGGCACAGTGTGGAGACCATGCACGATGACCAACCAAAGTAGACATATGTCACTGACCATGAGCAAATAATGTCACAAAGTGTGGTAAACTTTGACAACTCATAACACGAGTCAGAAATGGTCAGGGTGGAAGATAATGGTTTGTGCATACAAGTTATCGACTAGCACGTACAAATACCTTCAATATGTAGTGGCACAATGTGGCTTCAATGCACAGTGACCAACCAAAGTATGCATATGTCACCAACCATGACCACAAAATTTCACTTCATGTGGTCAACGTTGAAAACGCATAACACGAGTCACAAATGGTCTGAGGTGAAAACAATGGGTTGGGAACACTAATTATCAACTAGGAAGTACAAAGACCTTCAACAAGCAATGGCATCGTATGGCTAGCGTGCACAGTGACCAACCAAAGGATTCATACGTCACTGACTACGGCCGAATACGTCCACTATGTGTGGTCAACATTGACAACTCATAACACGAGTCACAAATGGTCAGAGGGAGAGACAATGGTTTGGGAAGCCTATGTATTGACTAGAAAGGACAAAGAACTTCAATACGTAGTGGCCCGGTGTGGCTAATATGCACACCAAACAACCAAATCAGGCATATGTCACTGATCATGACCAGAGAATTTCAATATGGGTGGTCAACGTTGACCAACCATAACACGAGTCACAAACGGTCAGGTCAGGAAACAATGCTATGGATATATCAGTTCTCAACTACCAAGTACAACGACTTTCAGTCAGCAGTAGCACGGTGTGGCTACCATGCGCAGTGACCGACCAAAGTAGGCATACGTACTGCCTTTGACCAAAGAAATCCACTGTGTGTGGTCAACGTTTACAACTCATAACACGAGTCACAAATGGTCAGAGGGGAAAACAATGGTTTGGGAACACCATGTATCACATAGCAAGCACAATGGGCTTCAATAATTTGTGGCACGGTGTGGAGACCATGCAGGATGACCAACCAAAGTAGGCATATGTCACTGACCATGAGCAAATAATGTCACTAAGTGTGGTAAACCTTGACAACTCACAAGACGACTCACAAATGGTCAGGGTGGAAGGTAATGGTTTGTGAATACTAGTTATCGACTAGCAAGTACAAATACCTTAAATATGTAGTGGCACAATGTGGCTTCAATGCACTGTGACCAACCAAAGTATGCATATGTCACTGACCATGACGAACGAATTTCACTTCATGTGGTCAACGTTGAAAACGCATAACACGAGTCACAAATGGTCAGAGGGGAAAACAGTGGGTTGAGAACATCAGTTATCAACTAGCAAGTACAAAGACCTTCAACAAGCAGTGGCATGGTATGGCTAGCGTGCACAGTGATCATCCAAAGGATGCATATGTCACTGACTACGACCGAATATGTCCACTATGTGTGGTCAATATTGACAACTCATAACACGAGTCACAAATGGGCAGAGGGAGAGACAATGGTTTAAGAAGCATATGTATTGACTAGAAAGGACAAATAACTTCAATACGTAATGGCACGGTGTGGCTAACATGCACACCAAACAACCAAACTAGGCATATGTCACTGATCATGACCACAGAATTTCAAGATGGGTGGTCAATGTTGACAAACCACAACACGAGTCACAAGCGGTCAGGAGAGGAAACAATGCTATCGGAATATCGGTTCTCAACTACCAAGTACAACGACCTTCAGTCAGTAGCAGTACGGTGTGACTACCATGCACAATGACCAACCAAAGTAGGCATATGTACTGCCTTTGACCAAAGAAATCCGCTGTGTGTGGTCAACGCTGACAACTCATAATACGAGTCACAAATGGTCAGAGGGGGAAAAAATGGTTTGAGAACACCAAGTATCAAATAGCAAGCACAAGGGGCTTCAATACGGTGTGGCACGGTGTAGAGACCATGCACGATGACCAACCAAAGTAGGCAAATGTCACTGATCATGCCCAAATAATGTCACTAAGTGTGGTAAACATTGATAACTCATAACACGAGTCACAAATGGTCAGGGTGGTAGATAATCGTTTGTGAATACTAGATATCGACTAGCAAGTACAAATACCTTCTATATGTAGTGGCACAGTGTGGCTTCAATGCACAGTAACGAACCAAAGTATGCATATGTCACTAACCATGATCAACAAATTTCACTTCATGTGTGAAACGTTTAAAACGCATAACACGAGTCACAAATGGTCAGAGGGGAAAACAATGGGTTGGGAACACTAGTTATCAACTAGCAAGTTCAAAGACCTTCAACAAGCAGTGGCACCGTATGGCTAGCGTGCACAGTGACCAACCAAAGGATGCATACGTCACTGACTACGGCCAAATACATCCACTATGTGTGGTCAACATTGACAACTCAGAGCACGAGTCACAGATGGTCAGAGGGAGAGACAATGGGTTAAGAAGCATATGTATTGACTAGAAAGGACAAAGAACTTCAATGCGTAGTGGCACGGTGTGGCTAATATGCACACCAAACAACCAAACTAGGCATATGTCACTGATCATGACCAGAGAATTTCAATGTGGGTGGTCAATGTTGACCAACCATAACACGAGTCACAAATGGTCAGAGGGAGAGACAATGGGTTAAGAAGCATATGTATTGACTAGAAAGGACAAAGAACTTCAATGCGTAGTGGCACGGTGTGGCTAATATGCACACCAAACAACCAAACTAGGCATATGTCACTGATCATGACCAGAGAATTTCAATGTGGGTGGTCAATGTTGACCAACCATAACACGAGTCACAAACGGTCAGGACAGGAAACAATGCTATGGGAATATCAGTTATCAACTACCAAGTACAACGACTATCAGTCAGCAGTAGCACGGTGTGGCTACCATGCACAATGACCGACCAAAGTAGGCATACGTATTGCCTTTGACCAAAGAAATCCGCAGTGTGTGGTCAACGTTTACAACTCATGATACGAGTCACAAATGGTCAGAGGGGAAAACAATGGTTTGGGAACCCCATGTATCACATAGCAAGTACAAGGGGCTTCAATAAATTGTGGCACGGTATGGAGAACATGCACGATGACCAACCAAAGTAGGCATATGTCACTGACCATGAGCAAATAATGTCACTAAGTGTGGTAAACTTTTACAACTCACAACACGACTCACAAATGGTCATGGTGGAAGGTAATGGTTTGTGAATACTAGTTATCGACTAGCAAGTACAGATACCTTTAATATGTATTGGCACAATGTGGCTTCAATGCACAGTGACCAACCAAAGTATGCATATGTCACTGACCATGACGAACATATTTCACTTCATGTGGTCAACGTTGAAAACGCATAACACGAGTCACAAATGGTGAGAGGGGAAAACAATGGGTTGAGAACATGAGATATCAACTATCAAGTACAAAGGCCTTCAACAAGCAATGGCACGGTATGGCTAGCGTGCACAGTGACCAACCAAAGGATGCATATGTCAATTACTATGACCGAATAAGTCCACTATGTGTGGTCAACATTGACAACTCATAACACGAGTCACAAATGGTCAGAGGGAGAGACAATGATTTGGGAATCATATGTATTGACTATAAAGGACAAATAACTTCAATACGCAGAGGCACGGTGTGGCTAATATGCACACCAAACAACCAAACTAAGCATATGTCACTGATCATGACCAGAGAATTTTAATAGGGGTGGTCAACGCTGACCAACCATAACACGAGTCATCAACGGTCAGGAGAGGAAACAATGCTATGGGAATATCGGTTCTCAACTACCAAGAAGAATGACTTTCAGTGAGTAGTAGCACGGTGTGGCTACCATGCACAATGACCGACCAAAGTAGGCATATGTACTGCCTTTGACCAAAGAAATCCGCTGTGTGTGGTCAACGTTTACAACTCATAATGCGAGTCACAAATGGTCATAAGGGGAAACAATGGTTTGGGAACACCATGTATCACATAGCAAGCACAAGGGGCTTTAATACATTGTGGCACTGTGTGGAGACCATGCACGATGACCAACCAAAGTAGGCATATGTCACTCACCATGACCAAATAATGATACTAAGTGTGGTAAACCTTGACAACTCACAACACGACTCACAAATGGTCAGGGTGGAAGGTAATGGTTTGTGAATACTAGTTATCGACTAGCAAGTACAAATACCTTTAATATGTAGTGGCACAATGTGGCTTCAATGCACACTGACCAACCAAAGTATGCATATGTCACTGACCATGACGAACGAATTTCAGTTCATGTGGTCAACGTTGAAAACGCATAACACGAGTCACAAATGGTCAGAGGGGAAAACAATGGATTGGGAACACTAGTTATAAACTTGCAAGTACAAAGACCTTCAACAAGCAATGGCACGGTATGGCTAGCGTGCACAGTGACCAACGAAAGGATGCATCCGTCACTGACTATGACAATGGTTTGAGAAACCTATGTTTTTACTATAAAGGACAAAGAACTTCAATACGTAGTAGCACGGTATGGCTAATATGCACACCAGCCACCCAAACTAGGCGTATGTCACTGATCGTGACCACAGAATTTCAATATGGGTGGTCAACGTTGACCAACCATAACATGAGTCACAAACGGTCCGGACAGGAAACAATGCCATGGGAATATCGGTTCTCAACTACCCAGGACAACGACCTTCAGTCAGAAGTAGCACGGTGTGGCTACCATGCACAATGACCGACCAAAGTAGGCATATGTACAGCCTTTCACCAAAGAAATCCGCTCTGTGTGGTCAACGTTTACAACTCATAATACGAGTCACCAATGGTCAGAGGGGGAAACAATGGTTTGGGAACACTAGGTATCACATAGCAAGCACAGGGGGCTTCAATACGTTGTGGCACGGTGTGGAGACCATGCACGATGACCAACCAAAGTAGGCATATGTCACTGACCATGAGAAAATAATGTCACTAAGTGTGGTCAACTTTGACAACTCATAACACGAGTCACAAATGGTCAGGGTGGAAGATAATGGTTTGTGCATACTAGTTATTGACTAGCAAGTACAAATACCTTCAATATGTAGTGGCACAATTTGGCTTCATTGCATAGTGACCAACCAAAGTATGCATATGTCACTAACCATGACCAACAAATTTCACTTCATGTGGTCAAAGTTGAAACGCATAACACGAGTCACAAACGGTCAGAGGGGAAAACAATGGGGTGGGAACACTAGTTATCAACTAGCAAGTACAAGGACCTTCAATAAGCAGTGGCACGGTATGGCTAGCGTGCACAGTGACCAACTAAAGGGATGCATACATCACTGACTACGACCGAATAAGTCCACTATGTGTGGTCAATATTGACAACTCATAACATGAGTCACAAATGGTCAGAGGGAGAGACAATGGTTGAAGAAGCATATGTATTGACTAGAAAGGACAAAGAACTTCAATACGTAGTGGCACGGTGTGGCTAATATGCACACCAAACAACCAAACTAGGCATATGTCACTGATCATGACCACATAATTTCAATATGGGTGGTCAATGTTGACCAACCATAACACGAGTCACAAACGGTCAGGAGAGGAAACAATGCTATGGGAATATCGGTTCTCAACTACCAAGTACAACGACCTTCAGTCAGTAGTAGCACGGTGTG